>JBBMOY011145882.1:0-16762 GCA_037951405.1 Platydemus manokwari
TAATTTATGGGTCACTGCCCCCTAACTTCTTACGCGCCTTGTGTATATTGTTTAATATCAGACCTACTTCCAAAGCTATAACATTTATTTCGTGAGGTAACAATTAAATAAATATATTAGAGCTGTTTAATTTTTTGTTTCCATGTATTTTCAAATTTAAATTCTCTATTCTATAAAACCTGTAGAGATACATCTGCTCACAGTTTTTTGGATTTTTTTTCACTGTGAAATTTGAAGAAAATCAAAAGAAATTTTTCCCAAGAATTCGAAGAACTGTGAGCTCAGCTAGCATCATTGGATCACTTGAGAAAAATTAATTTTTTAGCTCATTATCTTAAAAAGAATTTATATTTCTGATATATAATATAGCTATGTATTCGGATATTCAGATATATTTTAAAAATCAATGAAGTATTCACCTTAGCTTGTTTACCAAATTAAATTTGGTGGGATTTTTGTTTGACACAAATTGTTATAATTATGTTTTCGACACCTGAGATTATTTTCTATAGTTATGTATACGCACGAAGGATAATATTAAATCAGATAAGTATTAGCTGCAATTTCAACAAGCTCATTATAAAGAAATTTCTGAAATAAAGGTAAATACGAACTTCTTTGATCGAAATGAAAAGTACAGCTGTAAAAACATCGAGTGGTTGTTATTACACATTCGCGATTAAATTAATAAAAATATTAGGAAAAACCGAGAAAAAATTGCGGTTTTCGGTTTTATCCTATAAGAAAACCAATAAAATTTATTGGCGGATGTTAATTTGTAATTGGATTGATTTCTATTGAAAATCATAGTCACTGGTTTCAAAAATTTTCGAACTCCTACAATTTCTGGTGTCTTAAAAATTTGATCAGTTAATTTTTTCCTCAAAATCGGACAACAATATCTTCCGGACAACGCTATGAGATTAGCTGATTAATAATATCTCCAATAATATCAGGAAATTACACAATATTGCATCATAGCAGCGTGATCTGCAGACGAAATTTCAGAACACTTAAAATGTGTCTGTATGCGAAGCTTTGTGTGGTTCCTAAATAAGAGGAAAATATTGAATTTACTGGGGATTAGATATTCAACTTAAGAGGCACGTGATCGCAATGACTTTCAGTTTAATCATGTTATATATTTAGCCACAAATTACATCTTTCAAGCTATGGATTTATTAATGTTCACTCGACATATCCGGGATATTTGTCATCTCGTGGTATTTTCGGATTTAATAAAAAACTGGGGAGAAAGATTCCAACAGATTTTTTCTTCAGAAAATATTTCAAATCCAACTCTACCCATGATCGGCCTATTTCTCAAGCTTAACACTCCGATCTATTACACTCATTTGTTATGTTAAATGGGAAATCATTAGGAAATCAATATCAGCTGAATGCAGTTTTCCATGGTGATTAGTTTATAATTGATTGATAATTAATCTCTACATTCAACACTGTTGGTCATTATCAGTCGATTTGAGAGAAATAAAAATTCGCCACTGAAAATATATTAGATTTGAATTTAATAATATTTTCATTTGAATTTCGTTACACATAAAGAAAAAATATGCTGACGCGTACTGATGATGTGTTCGCTGCATTGAATTTAGATCGCCAATACCAAATAACAGTCCACTGGTAGCTAAGTAGCACTGGTTTGCCAGTCGAGACATTTTTGAAAAAAAAGGGATTCGAAAATTTTGATTTGAAAAATGTGCCTTATTAGAGCAGAGTTTTTTGTTTTTCAATTTACAATATTTTTCACAATTTTTGTAGTTTTATTGCCAATTTATGGTGTTGCATGAAATAATCAATTAAGCATGACAGTGTCGATAAATGGGATGTTAAAAAGTTTATCGTAATTTATCCCTTTAATTTTAATCGAAAATTTTTTATCTTTATATGGGCGATGCAAATTAATCGCTGATAAATGGATTATTTATTCGTTTGTGTGTGTGTGTGTTTTGGAAAAATAATTAACTGAAATCGATAAATGTTAAATAGATAATAATCAATTGAGGTCAATAAATAATTATTTATTTTAATAATTAACGATAACAATCAATACGAATGGACATGTTAAGTGCAAACATCATGGCATTGGAAACATTGAAACGTTGATTGTGTATTTTGATGCATAGTGTAACACTCTTGGGAATCAGAACAAAATGCCTAAAAGCACGAGTTTCTAGATAAAAATCAGTCAAATCAAATTTGACAGAATATATATGGGGAAATATATTCCAACCATTTTCAATTGTGCCACTCTACTTGAGTTCTGCCATTGCAGTCGAATATGTGCCCAGTGCATTTGTAATTCAATTATGGAAAATTTTCCAATGTCTTCCTTGAGTAACAAATCCCGAAGAGCAGAAGACAACCTCATTCGTAATTCATCACTACAACCAGTTGTCACTGCATCGAACCAGACTTGAGAGGCATGTTTGCCAGATAAAATAGAACTAGAATAATTAACTAAAACTCATCTACTCATGACTCATCGTATTGCGTTCTCTTTTTTTTTATCACAGAGAGCTATTTTCTCTCGTTGTAGTCGATTTGGCTCTGCCAATTGTTTTTCTTATTAATTGATTTGTTGGTCTCGTAGATATATCATTGAAATCGCGATGATTGCACCACAAAAATAATCGGGTATTTTAAGGAAATATAATCGATAATTAATTAGATTTTTCCAATGGAATTCTATTATAGAGATCGAAATTCTACGATTTCCCTCGTTATTTTCTATCAGGCCCATATTTGTCATATTAAAATTGATGAATTTATGATTTCGCAACTGGCCTGTCAGTCAATATCCCGTTGGACGACTACTTTCACAGTTGTAATTTGATTGTAATTTCATAACGTTTTTCGTCTTAAAAATAATATGTATGTGTCCTAATGGTTTTCTATATGAGACAATCTCTTACATTTACTTTAATAATCAATAATTTCTAGATCAATTTTTATGATCAATTGATTTTCGATTTGCACAAGCATTATAATTTATATCACGTTCTTGGACATCTTGGATGTGAGTTAGTTTTGGTACACAGTGTTTATCATTGATTCGAATCGTCATTGTAATCCATTTTGATGATACATTTTCAAATTGTATTGATCGTTAGTTATAATAGACTTTTTAATGATCTACAAATTTGATCTTTATAATAATTAGTGGTTTGTGTTGTTTATTGAAAACGTATGTTATATGGAATGGGGTAGTGTTGATGTAAAACCATAAGTGGTGTCGGTATCGATGCTGTGAGTGATGATTGCAGGCCTCTGTCAATTATGAAATAATATAGACTATTCAAAGTTAGTGATGGCAAGACTACACTGCAATTGACACTTGCACTATTCATTCTAACAACAACACAATGCTGACATCTAATTATTTGTGTTAATTTTTGTAAGTTGCACAGAAATCAATGAAAATTATAGATTAATATTGTTATCACTGCTATGAATGAATTTCTTTATTTTCAGGCTTCCTCTTTCAGTAGTATGACTGACTCTACAGTATCACTCAATATCATAACGGTTACTCTCAATATGGATACGGTTCCATTTTTAGGGATCTCAATAGTGGGGCAGACAAACGGTAGTCAGGAAAATGGTGATGGTGGTATCTATGTTGGATCAATAATGAAGGGTGGAGCTGTTGCTCTTGATGGAAGAATAGAACCTGGTGATATGATTCTAGAAGTCAATGGAATCAGTTTTGAAAACGTAAGCAATGAGGAAGCCGTCAGAACCTTAAGAGAACAAGTTCAGAAACTTGGGTGGGTTTAGATTTGGTTTAAAAATTATTAACAGATTCTGTTTTTCAGACCGGTTACCTTAGTCGTCGCCAAAAGCTGGGATCCAAACCCTCCTGGGTATATGCTTCCTCAACAAGATCCTGTGCGACCCATAGATCCCAGAGCTTGGGTATTGCACACTCAGGCCATGGGAAACATGGCTCCCCCAACACAACCTCCTGCAAGCAGTGAACAGTTTCTACAGGGTGGTGGAAAATATCTTCCGTACGCGGGAGCTATGTCCACAGTCGCAAGCACAATAACAACTACGAGTTCCAGCCTAAAAAGCAGCTCAGTTGTTGAAGTACAAAATACTCAAAACAAATTTGTTAGCCGGAACGACGAGCCTATTCCTGTACCTTTAACATGTAACCATGAACCGGCAATTATCATCAGGGCCATGGCTCAATCAGATTCTGGGTTACCTATTAGGGACCGTTTATGGCTAAAAATTACCATATACAATGCTTTCATTGGTTTGTTAAAGAATTTTTTTGTTATATTTCGATAAAATGATATCGCAGGTTCCGATCTCGTCGATTGGTTATTTTCTCATGTCCAGGGTTTTGCTGATAGAAAAGATGCCAGGAAATTTGCAACTAATCTCCTAAAAATGGGTTTCATCAGACACACGGTCAATAAATCTAGTTTCTCCGAACAGTGCTATTATGTACTGAATGACATGACTAGTGGTAAGTGCTGATGGATTTTTATGATTGGATAATTATTATTAATCGATAATCATTGAATATCCCATTGTGTTCAATCTAATTTAATTTTAAATAAAATAATTAGCCTATCGACGGAAAACTTAATCATACGTTAATTAAATAAATACGGTGAACCTCAATATTGATTAGCACATCGTCGATTAACATAATAATAATAATAATAATAAATATTATTATTGATTATTTTATTAAATAATTTTATCACTGTCATTATGGAAAATATTAAAATATTATCATCAATATTCTATGATATAATTATGATTATTATTTTTGCTATAATTTTGATAAATATAATTATTAATACCTCAACTAAATAATTATGAGAAGAGTCATCTAAAGAATTAATTAAATAACTAATTATAATCTTGTTTTAATGTTACTTGCTGAGCCGATATAGTCTGCAAGATAGCGTAAAACTAGTGATAACGAATATTTCATCCTATTATCCGAATTTATAAATTTGAAATAAATTTTCATTTCACTGTATCACGAGAAACTCCACAATGATCAGGAATTAAATGCCTTGAAGCAGATGCATATTTTGATGTAACCAGTTGTTCCCTGTATTGCATATCACCGGTGTTCGGATGCACTGTAAGTCATGGTAGCAATTATAGTATAGGAACTGAAAGAAAATAATTGAATTGTATGAAATCACGTTTTCTTGGCAGAAATTGGTAGAATTGAATTAAAAATATACACACACGCGAATGGGGAATGCGTGGACTGTGGTTGATAAATAATACTGATCGAACAATATGAGGACTTCTATAGGAGTGTCCCTATATTTCAAGAAATCTATTGCTGGTATCAGAATTGTGGAAGTGTATGATGGCAACAATGCCAATATTGAAGGGAATTCTGTTGAAATGCGTTGGAACGGATATTTAATGAAACGCTTAATATGTTCTTTCTAAAGATGAGAGATTGATTTGAATATCATTATTGGATTTTTTTGCTTTTCTCTAATTTATTATTAAAAATAATAATTATAATGATATAATTTATACTATGACTGCTTCCATCAGCGGCTAATGGAATTAAATCTCCGAGTCTTCTATTTAATAGTTGGTAATTTAATAAGATTTCTCCATATTTTTCCTTTGTGATCGACTAATATGTTTCATCAATAAATCCATCAGGTGAGGAAGAATCATCGTGTAACATCAGCAAATGGATTTTCTCGTTAATTTGTGTCATTAAAATTCAGCAAGAGTTTAAAATTCACGATTTTATGCAATAGCGAAATCCCCGGAAACATCAAATTGAGGAATATTCTTCCAGAATTGTTTTAGGATAAATATTGTTTCAATCTGTAAAAGTGTCACGCTCCATGTAATCAAAATCCAATCAAAACAACTGTGCACGGTTAAGCGATAGTAAATATGAATGAAATGGCTTCGAAATTGGTTCGACTCCACTAGTTGATGATTTATGGAAATTACTGTTACTAATCGATATCGATGAATCGAAAAGTTACCAAAGTGATATGTCGATGGACTGCTTGTTAGAATTGGCAGTGGGTAACTCATTATCTATTCAATGCATAGAAATGTTAGGATTAAAAATTTGATCGGTTACCATTAGTGACCAAGAAAGTCATTTAAAAGCAGTTCTGACTAAAATAAAACTGAAAAATACAAAAATTGATTTGAAAAACTGTCAGATGTTACCGAAAATATTGAATCAGAAATAATTCCAAAAGATTTCGCGCTTACTCACGGAAATTATTTAATAGTTTCAGAATCTTTCATCATTAATGATCACTCAAATTATTTGTCCTTTTCCTATGCTATGTTTATTAGATATTCCACAAAACAGCATCACCGATATTTATACAAATATGTAAGTTTATTAAAAATTTAATCCACACGACCATCAATTTCGAGCTCTTGTATAAGTCTCACTATTTATAGTTCAGAGTTCGAGTAAATTTTACAAAAATGCATTGAGACCCATCAATTAGAGAAATTACGATTTCCGTAACAGCTCGAATATAAGATGAAAGGTGTTTTTGAAACAGAAATATCATCAAAAAAGTTAAGAGTTGGGAATTTTGTGAGTGATTAGATATTGCAATATATATATTTTTCAGTGGAAAAGTTAGGCTCGCATAAATATTCGGTCTAATCGGGTATAATTATTACAATTACGGCATAGATCGCAATCTGTTATCTATTAAGGATAATTTTATATACAATTTTTATCTGAATATTTATAACATCGACATGTTTAAGGAGTACTCCAATCTTGTAATTAAAAATGGGCAAAAATGTAGGGTTTTTTTTAAATAATATTATAATTTTTTGTATTAAATGTCTCGATTAATTTATAATTTACCGATTTATAAATGACGTTGAATTAAACTAAAATTGAAAACTGATACATTTTGAGATCTTGGATCACTAATCTTTAACCTTTTGACCTACCTTGTTTAAACGGACGAAGTCTGTGCTACTATTGATTATATTTTCCTCGTGGGTTGGCAAGTTGAAAGTTTTTATATTTAAATTGAAAGGTCCATAATTCAATTAATGTAATCAGTTATATCGTCAGATAAATGAAACCCATGGGTGACACAAAAATCAAAAAAGATTCCCAGAAAACGAATTAATAAGGAGTTTTCTAGTTTATTACTATCTGGTTGTCATGGTAATGTAAACAGATATTTGAACGAATGTGGCCGTGTAATATTATGATTACTTATAAATTCGGTATAGATTTAATTTTGAGATATTTCGAAGATTTTGTAACCCAAAAATATGCGATAAGAAATATAAACCAATTCGTCGAAAATTGTTATTATCATCACAAGCCTCAGAACAAGATAATGTCACAGTTTTTAAGCAAGGACTGTCTGACATAAGATAAAATGATATTCACATAATATTAGTAACTACAAGTACGGATTCAAGTACATTTAACGTGTTTGTAAAAATTGTTGTAAAAACTCGAGTGAATGGTGAAAAAATGGCGTGAAAATTTTATTATTAATCGGGTTCCACACAGAATTATCGAATAAAACACGTAAGTTGTAGAGATTTTTTCGAATTTGTAGTGAAATTTCTGAAGATATTCCAATCATAAATTTGAACTAAAATTATTAGTATATTAGTGATAGTGTTTTGTCTTTTCTCTTCGATATATTAATTCTAGCTACAAAATATTCCAGTAATTCAAAAATAGTTGTCCTTATTTGAAATCAAGAGATCAGATAACTTGAATTTCGGATTTTTGTATTCAAAACCAATAGAGAAAGGTCAAAAAATTTAATACTGACTTTGGATTTTTATCCATTTTTCCTTATTCGGATTTTATAATTATTTTAAAATAATTTTTTTATTTTTAATCATGTCCAGTAGCATAATATGGTACAAAGGTATGATCACCGACAGTGATCCATATTCATCATATTACCAATCAAAATTTGATTCCATAGTATTGTATCGCAAAATTTAAATTCATTTATGAATTTGAAGACACTGGAGTTGTTTTTATTTATTTTTAAGATACGCCCAAACTCCGAGTACTTTCATTTTAAATATTTCTATTCTCAGCTCTGTCCGTCCTAAATTTGGAATCTGAGATTGATTCGGTCTCCGTTGTAGCCGGTCAGCAGCAATCCAAACCCCGTCTGATGCATCAAGAAATGGGTTGTAAAGAGTCACCAATCCTTTCTTCCGGATTTCAATCAGCCTGCAGTAATAAATGGTCCAGTTACAATCCACAGTCAAATGTGCCCCCTGAAATGTATTCACAGGCAGGAATATATCCAATAACAAACAAGTACCTTTTATTAGGCCGATGCCTCGTTTCTTAAGCTGGTTTTTTCTCATAGCAATTATAAGAACCAGAACTTCTATTCGGCAAATATCCAACCGCAATCTCAGTCTGTAGTAAAACCCCTTGGTCTTTCCAGTAATCTCAAATCCACCCGAGGTCCGGGATCAGTTAACAGTGGTTCAGGTAGAGATTTAATAATGTTTAATATCCAGATATCGATGTTTTCGCATGAGATTGTCAAAGCTTTGTAGCTGTGGTGACTGATGTCATTTTCATTTTTTGTGTTGTGTACATCATACTAAAACAAAACCAAGTCCAACAACAACAACAACAATTTAAAAATCATGGATTACAGTATGGTAAAGTTTGAATTATCACGGGATTCTTTTATATATTTTTATTTATGGAATCACTTCGACTTTGTCAAAAAACATTTGATCTTGAATAGCCCTTTTGTATGTGTAGGCCTTTCGTATAGATTTGTTACTAGTTTGCGATTATCTGGTGGTATAAAAATAAACTCGCTAATTCCTTTTTCTATCGTCGTTATTCTCTTAAATAATGCGAATTTCTTCCCTTTTTGTCTTTTGCAGATTATCTCAGATTTATCAACGAAATATTTAGACTGAATCACTGTAAGGATTTTTATGATACTAAAGTGACTCTTGTCAAACTCCATTGCTGTAATTATAGACGGAAATAGTAGTCGGTGTTTCACCATCATTACCGTACTCATCCTCATCGTAAACTATTATTTATGTAAAACATTCTATCATCAATGAAGTCATATTGATGGACCCAATGATATAGATATTTTATAAACTAGTGGTTACTAAAAACTGCGTTTGTCTCAATTCAATGAGTGTTCTCAAAGCTGTGAAGCATATGTGGGAAGGAACCAACAGACCTGTAATGGCAGCGGATCACAGTGGTAGTGGTGGAGGCGGTTCTAATAAGGAGGTAGAGCCCGTCCCAACTGCCTCAAATCGCAATGTAGACGTCAAATCAACTGTCAGTGTGAACTCCACCACATGTGGGTTGTGCGGTGGCGAGCAGGAAGAATTTGATCTGTATTCACACGAAGAAGATGAGGAGATGCAGCAGAATCGTACAATGAAAATGGAAGCTCCAGCTACAACATCAGGTACCGGTCGTTGTGTTAGCTGCAGCGCTAAATGCCTGTTGTCGTGTAATACTAATATTCACACTGTGTGAGTGTGTTTGTATTGATCGTGTTGTCTCCACCACTGCTACTAGAGCTGCTTCTACTAACACGACAAGTTAAACACTGTCGTTTAACTATCGCACTGCTTCACTGGTCATTGTATTGTGTCGATATTTGTGTTATATTCATTTACCCCATCTATCGAATGCTGATATTAGTATCAGATTTCATGGAATCGTGGAGCAATTAATTTGATCTCATTAATAATTGAAACAATGTTGACACGATGTCATCGATTTTAGGTAGTTCTGCAAGTGGTAGTAGCGGTAACGTTCCGCGCAACATCTCAATGCCAGTTTATCATTTACAAAACCAACAAACAGCCGGTGGTGGAATGGTTCTACCAGATACGTCTCAATATCCTATGCACAATAGTCCACCGCCATCATATCAGCAATCAGTTGCTATTGGAACGATTCTCGGTAAAAATCAGTCGATGATGGTCGGGGATTCCGGTTCTAATCAATTTTCTTTAAACATCTCTAATGGTATTCAAAATGAAAATAGCTCATCTGGCTTTTTCTCCGATGGCCTCGACAAGTGTGATTGAAGTTCACAATAATCAATAATTATTCTAGTCAAGCAATGTTTTTGAAGTAATTTTTCGTTTTTAAACAAATAATCCATTATTTATTCCGATTTGGCGCCATAACACAAACTTGTAGCTGATTGATTTAGATAATTAGTAGGAGGGGATTTTATTTTCACTGGAGTTCATTCTCATTTTAACAGTCACTGGCTCCTTGGTTTTCTGATTTGGAAAATTATTTGATCGATATATAAAGGAATTCTGAATCCATTTCTTCATCGAGGCATTGCCAAAAATCGATATTTTTCGTTTTTATTGGCATTGTGAAATCAATGACCATGTTAGAGTTGAAATCAGTGGAACATAATTTATATTTCCTGATATTATTAATCTATCACCCGTGATTATTGGATTTGATGTTGATAACTCTTATTAACAGCTGTTAATTCTCATATTATTATTATTATTAATATCTTTATATTTTATTTAGACAGTTCTGGTCAATTCCATAATCCAGCGGCACCCTTCATCGATCGTGTTGATAAAATATCCGCCTTAATAAAATTATCTGGATGTATAGGTCTGCCATGTGATTTCAAAAACCAGAGAAATTGTTGACCAGAACCATCATCAATCCTATCTCACTGTTATTATCATTTTCAAATTTTAATCTTAACCCTAAAAAAATAAACTGTTGCCTTCAATCAATACAAACACAGTGTATTTCTAATTATAATTTCGATCATCTTGGTTCGTAATCAGATTTTCTCAGTGCGGTGAGTATGGTTGATTCACGATACAGTTGTTATTTTGGTTTCGGTATCAGCATTTGACTGTTAAATTAACGATTGGTATCGATTATTATATTATTACCACCATTATTATTATTATTATATTAATATTATTTCTAATCATCATCATAAATTATTATTAATATTATTATTATTGATATTATTATTAATTATATTATTACTCGAGATTTATTGCTCGTGATCGACACATGTAGGTTGTCTTTTAATTTCGGTGAAGTGTAACTGGTTTTCGATCATGGCTGTTGTTGTTTGATTAATTCGATGTTTCAATCAG
Organism: Platydemus manokwari; assembly: GCA_037951405.1. NCBI lineage: Eukaryota > Metazoa > Platyhelminthes > Tricladida > Geoplanidae > Platydemus > Platydemus manokwari. Next base: position 11,164 of record JBBMOY011145882.1, read on the forward strand.
CATAATATTGATTTTTATCTCCAATCTCACTCTGTATGCGTGTGCGTGTGAAACGAAAAACAAAATATATATATACAAACCAATTCTTTGCAATTATTTATCATTTATCTGCTCCAGTATTGACAAGTTTTTACCGATCCGTTTTACTGGAACTCAGCATGTAGTTGTTCACAATTATGGAATTAACTGTTTTATTATGTTATATACGTGGTTATTTTGTGTAGATATGAATACAATATTTGACTTTTGCAGTTTTTATTTGCATGTACCAAACTTTATTTAATTTTCGATTTAATTCGTTTATTTATTGATTATCGATAATTTTATTTATTGATATTATTTTTCTCGTTGTTGAGGGAGGTACTTGATTTTTTAGAATCGAACTGATAATTTATAACGCTTTGACATTTTATTAATCTCAAATTATGCCCATAATTCTTGTTGAACACTTCATCGTCTTCTATCTTTAAAGTGTAAACGAAATCTTAAGCCGTGTTTTTTCTAAAAATTTGATTTTGCTGCTGAAAAAGCTTTTCAAGAATTGAGCTAAGGGTAGGGATATTGTGAATTCAGAAACCTTCGTAATCGTTTGAATATTGATTTATTTAATAATTTTAATATTGACTTTTATTTCCAATTGAACTGACTTTATAAAATATTGATTTTTAGAAGTTAATCTATGTTCTAAAATAGATTCCATTTACTGATGATTTTAAGTAATTAGCGAAATTTATTAACGGTTAACAAAAAAATACATTTGTGATATAAAAATCTGAGTACGATCTCCATTAATGAAAATGCGAAACACAGATCATTATAGTATACTGATGTCAGATTGGAAAATCATTCTAAACGAATATAAATTCAATTGCAACGCTTAATGAATCACTGTTTCTCTTTTTTAGGAAAAACGCCTTCGCTTGATAAAGATTGGTGTATTACTGCAGCAAAACTCAATCAAATATGATCAATATTTAATAATAATTTAATAAATCAATTAATATTATGTTTATTGATTCTCGGACAATTATTCCATTATCACTCGAGTTTTATTTAGTATTTTTAATTTTATAAAATGTGAAATAGCTGATGATTAGATAATTAATTGGATCATTCGCGAAATGTAATCACATGAAATCACAATCCAATATCATTTTCGAACAAGTGCCTTTTTGATGTCAAATAATAAAAAGGTTGCCGTTTATTTAAATAAAATATAGCGAGTTACTTTCCATGTCCGAGCAACAATTAAAACCTGGAAACTGGTAATCGGAGCTGGAAAATTTTGTTAAATTTTCTTGCACATTTCTTTTAGGGTTTTAAATTCAGAATTGTATTTATGCTCCTCAATTCTTTCGTGTCTCTTAGTGTATCTTGTAATGGTAGCTGTTCATGTGTCTGATCTACTATTGGAATTGTATCTTTTCCTTTGGTACTCGTAAACATTATTTTCTCATCAAATATTTTTTCCTATTATTTTCATCATCAGTAAGACTTTCACGCACCATCTTACAAGAAAACGAGCAAATCTCTTTTTTGAATAATCAATAATAAATTTATAAACAGTAAATATATTTTGGCGTTACGTCAATACGATCAATTCTATATTTGATTTTTTAAATTTTTAATATTGATTTATTTCAAGTTAAAGATATCGGATTTGAAAATCAATAAATTGTCGAATGTAATTTTATAATATATGTATGCTTGATTATATCTAATGAAGAATTCGTGAATTCATTTCTCGTATTTTTAAAGATTTACAAAACCATTGATTTGAATTGGAGTCAGTAACCGATTTTAATCACTGTAACTATGGTGATCACTTTAGAATTCATTCTGCAATAATTTACAAGTCAACTATTTTATCGATCTCACTACAATTTATGATCAATAACTTTAAAAAAATTTAAATTATCTACTATTAGTTGTAAGTAGAAACGATTATCATTGAATTGAAGTTAATGAATATAGAAGAGAAAAATGGCTGGATGTGGTGGTGCGCGTCTGTAACTCTACTACCTGAGAGCCGGATTTATGAAGTGATGAATACATGGAATGGTATATGATTATATCACACCTTAATCTAACAGAACCAGTTTGAAGAAAAACTGTGATCACATATGAATCACAGTGGTTCTTCAGATTGGTTCTGGTGTAGGTTAGGTTATTCATGAGTTCTGTAAATCACAACATAAATCTTTTCATTTTATTAATTCTAAAAGCGCTTAAATTGAATATTGATAACTTCTTAGAAATTATATGAAAAAGGATATTGATTGACTGAGAACACTTGCATGTAAACACCAAATGTTATTTATAAAATTCTTAAGAAAATATAAATTAACTTGTAGTTCATTATTTTTGTTCAATGAAACTAGCAAGATTGCTTCAATGACCGTCATCATTTCAAAATTGTAGGATCTCTATTCTTGTCATCACAGCTTCAGATGATCATTAAAGTTACTTGTCTCTCGGAAGGCGTTAAATTTTGAAAATATATATTTCTCTCCAGAAATACTTTTACAATCACTGTTAATGTTTTGCACACAAATAATATCGAAATGTGAATTTATTTTTTCATTAAAATATGTGAGAAGAATTGATAAAAAATCAATAAAAATTCGAACAATCTGGGATTCGAACCACTACTGTCGGAGAATGATATGAAAGTGTTGTGATATTTTAATAATTGTTCATTTTATTCAAACAAAAAATTAATTGCTCTTATATAAAGATGTTGAAATTTATTTTAAAGTTCTGAAGAAAGACGGAGTTCTATTACAACAATTTGGAAGCATAAATTACCTTGAGAAACTGAGCAGTAACTTAAGCATTAAAACAATCGTTAAACATTTATTTTGGGAAACATAAGCCCACAGGCTCAAGGAACATCCGTAAAGCAAAATTTTCAAAAATTTTCAACCAAATTTACGTGAATTAGTTTACTTATACATCAGCCCCACATACTTGATAAATGATGTTGAAAAATTTCAAAACATAAAATCGATTATCATGATTTTTTACTTTGTAAATCACATGATAAATTTTATTTAGAAAGAGACAAACAATGCATTACAGATAATTTCAAGAATTTATTGCGTGGTGATAGAGAAGGGAACAAATAAAACCGGATGATATTGATGATTATTTTAAAATATTAGATAAAGCATATTAATAGAACTGAACATTTCTATAATGAACTGCATAATTATATTTATGTGTTAGATCACAGATTAATAACTAAGATAAATGAATCTTTTCTTTCGATAACATTTCGACAACCGATGTTATATATATATATATATAGGTTGTTGCTCATAAACTTTCTAACAGTACTGTTTCTATGTAAGACGATTTTTTAAATTAATGATATTACAACTGAAATAAATGATTAGAATCGTAAATAATGCGTATCAGGTGACTGTGATCTTTGTTATAGATTAAACTAAGATTTCGGGTTGACTATCTGTTATAATTCTTTCTAGATTTTGAAAATATGAATCTCGATCAGAAATTGTTTGACAATCATTTTTTAGGGTTTGTAAAGAAATAATATCGAAAATGACAACGATTTGATCACAGAAATTCGTGAAAGGAATTGTTAGGAAATTCATTAAAAAATGTGATTAGTTGGGATTCGAACCTGTGCCGTAAGATAATATTAATAAATAATAGAGTGACAATGTGATTAAAAATCACTTCTATTTTTGTCTACAATTTTATTTTCTACAAGCGCTATAACTGGCATTACTTCGATTTTAAAATGTGATAAACATTTAGACATAAAGTAAAATTATAAATTGTCTCTCAATTTGTAAATAAATATTTATTAATAAGTATAAAAATATCAAACAGAATGTTTAAAGAGAATTATAAACAGTTTCGATTAACTATTTTATAATGATATTCCCATGAAATGAGCTCACTTTTACAGTTGAGAGATTGTTTTAAATTATTTAATAAGTGCATCTTTTCAAATTTATAATAATAATAACAATAACAATAACAAAAATTTTGTTAATATAAAAGATTTCAAAAATACCTCAATTTGTTCATTTTGTCAATGCAATGAACTATTATTAAAATATCACAACACTTTCATTTCAATGTCAAGCGGTGGTTCGAATCCCGGACTGCACACATTTTAATGATTTTCCAACCATTCTTCTCACATATTTTTATTACAAAATAAATTTTATATTTTGACATTATTTGCTTACAAATCTTCATCATTAATTGTAAAAGTATTTCTGCTGGCAAGTATTTATTTCCAAAAGTTTTAGGATTCGTTAGAGATAAGTAACTGGACTAGACGTCTGAAGTTGTGATGACAAGAATAGAGAACTGATATACACTAATTTAAATATAATTCAAGATGTTTAAAATACGAACCGGTTTCTCTTAAATGAATGAATAAACTCATGTTAAGGGATTGAGTGGATTGAGCATATATTCTTTAATGAGTCTTTAATATTGGATGTTGATGCTCATTGAAGTAATCTAGCTATCTTCATCGAAAAAGAATAATGTGCTCTTGAAAATTCAGAATTACTCAAGAATTTTACAAATAATATTTTGTCGCTAGCTGAAAATACTCTTTATGAACCAATGTGTATTATTTTTCATATTTTATGGCTAAACTCAAGACTTTCGGCAAATCGACTCTTTTCAGTACATATACTTTTACAATTCTTTAATAATAGTTTTACAATATCGAAATTCAAAATTATTTTATTATAAAAATATATTGGAAAATTATCGAAAAAGTGTGCAACCTGGGATCTGAACCACTACCTGAGAATGATATGAAAGTGTTGTGATATTTTAATAATTGTTCATTGTACTGATAAAATGGACCAAATGAAATACTTTTCAAATCTTACGGCACAGGTTCGAATCCCAACTACTCACATTTTTAATTAATTTCCTAACAATTCCTTTAACGATTTTCTGTGATCAAATCACAGTCAATTTCGACATTATTTCTTTACAAAAAGTTAAGAATGACTGTCAAACAATCATAGTTATTCATTTCAATTATAACGTTATTAATTTAAAATAAGGTCCTACATAAAAAAGTGCTATAAGAAGAATTATGAGCAATAACTTATATATAACATCGGTTGTCGAAATATTTGGTTTGCTACTTGGTTTATTATACAAGTGACTGTATATTCATCAAGGCAAACATCTTCGCAGAACCTAAGAAACTACTTCTGATTAACAGTTAAGCTTTTATAAATTTAAATTCTTTTCGATTTGGAAATAATTTATTCAAAAGATTTGTGTCGATTTGAATTGACGGATATCCGCTTGGAAGTTTATCAGAGTAGTTTTTATTTATTAACGGTTTGTTTTTACTTTCTCGGCTTACTTGAATTTGCCGACTTAACAAGTGACACCAAAGTATTATTCTTAATGGTTTTGTTAATTGTTTTTCTACTCAACTCCAAGTTAAACATCATGGTGAATATGATTTGACAATATATCACCCACCATTCAAACTTCACAAATCCAGTTCTCAGGTAGTTGAGTTACAGACGCGCACCACCACGCCCAGCTGATTTTTATTTTGCAATTTATTAATTTCAGTTAA
>JBBMOY011145883.1:0-10315 GCA_037951405.1 Platydemus manokwari
TTCTATTTTTAGTTTCTAATTTATTATGATTCTGTCTTTGAGTAGATAAATGCTCGAGGTGATTTATGAATTTGTTATTGTTGGAAATATATATATATATATATATATATCCTCGTTTATTATAGGGTTGGTGCCCAACATACTATAAACCTCCATGTAGTCGAATGACACTAAAGAGCACAAAAACTACCAGATAAAATAATTTCTACAATAACTCACTGCATTTACAATCATTTTCAAAACAAAATTGTTTTCACTCCAATGAGCGTTTCAGCCATGGGAGATAAAACTACTAAAAATCGCGTAGAATTCAATTGGAAGATAATAATCTAACTAACTAAACTAGTGATCAAAATCGAAAGGCATTCTTAAATTATTTATCACTTAAATATTATGCATTAACCACTTTCAATATCCTTCATAAATAATAAACCCTTTGTTGTTCTTATTTCTTGTCTATAGTTTTTATCGATTTTAAAGCTTACTACATTGTTTAGTTATTACACAAATATAAGCCAATAGGAAATTTAGTAACACCATCAAAAGGAAGAACTTAACATCTCTCATAACCATAAGTATTTAGATATTTTTCAATTAATCAATGCTTCATCTCCTGGTTTCTTCTTATAATCGGGTATTTAGGTAGCCATCTACATAATCGTCAATGATCAGTATTAGTTTTTGTAATTTTGGTTTTGTTGTTTGAATAAAGTTTTATTGTACCACTGGAAATTTATATTGATTAGCAATTTTATTCACTTTTAATCAATTTCACCGCTTTGAAATTATCAATCATCAAGTCACAGCCGACATTAGTCAAGATTTATGCCAGGACAAATAGGTTTCGTGTCCAAATTTTAGCTCCATGTTAATTTAGGAATTGACCTTAATTGTGTAATACTTTGATTGATAGTCAATTAATTGGTTCACGATCTTGTAAATGATTATGGCTATGTCTTTCAATTAAGAATAACATTTACAGTCATTATAGTCATACTAATGGAATGTCTTAATAAACTCCAGAGACACTCTGCCATAAGCACATATTTACCACCACCCGGATATTATAAAGCCAGTAATTGCTAAAATGATCTACTGAATATATAAAGAAAAAAGTGAACATTATTTACTGTGAATAGGAAGTCAGAAGTTAAAGTGGTAACATTAGATAAAGTGAACTGAAATTGAAATCTTTAAAGGACGTATAATTTGAGAACAATCTGATTAATAAATTGTTGGATTTATATTGAACTAGTCGTAAATATAAATAAACAAAACTCGAGTTGTTTTAGAATTACAGAATGATGATTAATAACAAAGAAGTCGATAATTTAAATCTAACGTATCCATTGTTTAATGAAATTGGAAAGTGATAAATCAAAGATGAATATAAATAACGAATGTGCAATGTATTGAATTTTAATGTGTTAAGTTGTCATACCATAACGAATTAATCGAACCAACTATGGTCCAAGTACAATGAAAGATTCGAATTTTTCTGAATTTGGAGTGAAAATATTGAGGAATTGCCAATGAAAGACATCATCTGTATAAGTTATGTGTTAATTAACCATCTTATGGGCATTTCCTTAAATAGAAAATTAATAAGTAATTTATTCATTAATTGGTTGAAATTCTGAGAATAGTTTTCAAAGTTTTTCTCTAGGTTTTTCTGAAAAGTTACTCGTATCACAGACTGTCACGTACAAAAGTATTTATTCCTTATTTCGTTTCCTTGCTTTACAAATATTCTTTTTCCTTCTCTAATTGTCCTGCGATAGTGGCATTAATTTGACATGGTATGTGTTAGGTATTTGTAATATTTTTTCTTTATAAAATTTTATGATTGCTTAAATTATGTGTTTATTTTTCAAGGTTTAATTTATTTTGTGTTTATCATTCATCACTAATTAAAATTTTTAATTTCTATTTTTGATTTATTTGAATTGGAGATGCTTATAATATGTAGAATACGCATAGATAATTGTCGTGTTTGGCTGTTGTTATTAAAATGATGTTTGTATAGCTCAACAGCTTAAGTTCCTTGACATGTATAACAAATTTAGGCTAAAGTTAAGAAAATGGGTCCTAAAATAATTTTTTTAATTTATTGAGTGTGTTGCAAAAATCTATATAGATTATTTAATTATAATCTTTAAAAACATTTTGAATTTTTTTTACTAAGAATTTAAGAAGAATTTTTGTTTATTGAAATCGAATATTAAGTACACTAGAACTTAAGAGTCTCCTAAAATTTGATTATTTGAAAAACAGATCAAAGTAGGTCGAATTGCAATTTATTGAAAATTAGCATGGACTCCCATTTTTTGGACAGAAACCATTTGTTATATTTAAAATTATCAAATGAATACATGCATCTCAGTTAATAATTATTTATTTGAATCTATTAAATATACAATAACTTCCACACAAATTTGGCCCGCACAATATCAATTTAAAACAAATCTTTAGGGTTATCTTTCGTGATTTTAAGGTTATTGAATTTTAGTAATATAGTTATTTGGAGTCCAAATAGAGTAGATTCCTTTGGTTGATTAATTATGATTTGTGTTTTATAAACATTGATTAATGGAAGATTTAAGTTTCGAAGATTATTTTGTTTTCAATAAATTTTTGGTTTCCAAATTATTATCGTTTATAACAATTATTCGCGTCTAGTTTTCTTTCAAAAGTATTATTGATTATATCAAATATTCTCTTCCAACTTTTCGAATTTTCTATCAAGATTTCGTTAAACGTGACTTGTGCTAAAATCCAACAACTCATGTACTTGTTGTTGTCAGGTTTTTGTATTTGAAACTTTACCATCACTCTCATCACATTTTTAACATTTTATTGCCTTGAACTTTAATCCAACCTTTATAATTCAGAGCTCCTTAATATTGAAAATAATTATAAGTTAATTTTTATTCATATTAGCTGACATCAAAAATTAAATTCTAATAATTCTTTCGGTTTTAAATTCCATTTTACCTTAATCTAATTAAATTTATATAAATAATAATATATATAAATAGTAATATATTATCATGGCATATTTATGCATTTTTTCAATCATTCTGTACAATAGATAGAATCGAAATCAGAAATTCTAAATCATAAATGTTTCTGAATAATAAATTATCATAAAGAAGGGCCATATATGTTCTAGGATAAAATCAATGTTTGAAAAGGGATCATAAATATTTATCATAAAAAGATCAAATAGTACATGTTTTTTGGAATTAGATTGAAGGAAATTGTTCTCGAAGATTGGTTTTATCTTTATTATACTGATCTCAGGCATTTAAGTCAGTGTTCAAGTTCTTATTACCCCAGGCCCTTTTCTTCTCTTCCCAGCCCTTTTTTGGACTGGTCACTGCTGCCAAAATATGATGGATTAATTTTAATATTTTGATTCTTTGTTTCTCAGATCATACTTTTTTGATGTGATCTAATATATTGCCGATTCTGATTCGGCGTTTTTCTTTTTCAGTGCTAACGGTGATGGATATCTTTTCGTCTTATGGTACACTCTAAGTTTCTTCACTTTCTGAATAGAGTATAAGTCTGTCTATATTTTCCTCATAGTAGTAACAACCAGAAGAGAGAATTGTTTGCTCTCGATATTCAGGTGTGAGTTCTATGCTTAATTATCGGTTTGGCACAATTAAATATGGATATAAAATTGTGATAAAATTGTATTGATCTTATTTTAACGTATTTTTCTAATTAACAGAAAGAATACAACAATCAGAGCCCAATTATAAAAGATAACTTCATTTGGTATTAAATTTTCTCGTTAGGTCACACTGCAGTATATTTAAAAAAAAAACAATCTAACCGAAATGAAACTTTTCAATCGTTATACATTTCAACTCTTTCAGTTCTTTACCCACTATTTATCACATTGTTAAGTTTGTTTAACAACCTACGCTTCTCTTTCTTTAAAATTTTGATATATGAATAGTTGTACGTTATAAACTGATTTATATTATGATTAACAAAATAAACTCGTACTCTATATTGTTATAATAAACTAGTACGATGCTTGTTTAGACGGAATGTTGAGGGAAACATGAAATGTAGACATGCAACTTATTAAAAGGCAAAAATATAAAAATAAACACTCTCATATAACCAAAGAAATCATTAAATTTAAAATGTTTTTAAAAAATATAACAAAATCAAACCAAAAACTCAACAATGGAGATCAAAAGAAATTTTAAGCCATGTAAACAATATTTAGGCGATTAACAAAGCAAAGTGAGCACCAGGTGGTATATTTCGAGTGTAGTAAATAATTGTGGGGGACAATATTTTGAATTCACTATGGCTTCTGACCTGTTTGAGGAAGTAATTTCCTAAAGATAACACAGATTTGATTTGTTTCAAAGGTATGTCTTAGAAAACCACCAGGAGAACATTGTTTCGCCAGGGTTTTTAAGCGTTTTATTTGTCACAACGGTTCCAATGAAAAAGTATTTACTGGCCAAAGACCTTGCATGATTCTCAATTATTTACAAGTACTAACTGATTATTATAACTGATATTATTTTAAAACACAGTGAAAAGCAATTTATAAAACTAATCAGAGATAATAATTAACTTTTCCAGTAATTACATATGGTCTAGAGATAAAATGATTAACGGATAGAAGTAAATAATATAGAGTCCTTCACATGTCTGCAGTAGAATGTGAAATTATCTCTTATGGTGTCTGATGTATTTTAGTAAATATTTTTGTTGATAGCGCAAATGAAAAATAGGTTATCAAATATTGTGGTTTAATTTGATTAGCTCAATAGAGATTTTCATCAACATGCTGATTGTGTCGATCTTAAACGTTGAGAACTATTAGTACATCAATTAGTACAAACATGATTCACGTTTTTATATCGAATTAATTCGAATCGATCGATGAAGTGTTATTTTGTTTCAAATGATCATAACTGCAAGAAAAAATCGATTCTGACAATGGATCTTTTAAAATTAATATAATTGAAATTGTCTTTCCAAAAATGTAAGACAACGAAACATAGCTGAATTGTAATTTTCTGTTTATCTCATAAAAAATTCATTAACGGTATTACCGTGATATTAATTTTGATTCACCTAGATCGATATTTTCCAATCTTGTTACTGCGAACGCGCTAGCTGTCCTATTGGTTATATGTTCTATGAGTCTTGTGTAAAATATTATTCGAATCATATTACTAATACATTATACTTAATTATAATATTATCATTGTGAGAATATTAAATTGAATTCAATTTGAATTAGTATAGAATTTAATTTATATTGAATTTAATTTGGTATTAAATTTTCTTTATTTGTTTAAATAATTGTCTTTAAAATAGAACTGAATGTCGAGCCTTTTCAGTTCGTTTTCGATGCGTTTTTTTTAAAAACAGTAGCGGCTTACAATCATAACATTAACAAACGCCTTGACGCGTTCCTGAATCCAGAATCTTAACATTCTCCAATATCATCTGAAATTCGAGGTTGTTAATATTGTGAAACAAATTAAAAGAAGCACCGAAATTATAACTGCGAAATTACATTCTCCCCGGAATATGGATAAAGAATGGTGTTCGAAGATATTGAGATGAATTTTATGAAATTTTAATGTTTTTAAAATCATTTTACAAATTATACCAAAGACCAGATCATGCTTTATTCATAAATCTCACTGGGAATATTTGTTATATTAAAAACAATGTTGTTTAGTAAGACGAAATATTGCAAAAGAAAAAGAATAGCAGCGGTTAACAATCATAATATTAAATTATTTTTTTATTGAGAAATTTCCGAATTTGTGTAGAGATTCGGTTCAACAATTCGGCCTTGTCCTTTTCCGACACTCAGAATAAGGTATTTAGCAAACCATCAGTGAACAAATATTAACAATTTTTATTAAAAGAAAACTAAGAATTTAAAATTATTTATTAAGATACAGAATGTGTAAGTTTTGAATAAATATAGTCTCATGAATAAATAGCTTGGCATATAAAAATAATTAGAGGCCGAAATATCATCGTAGAAATCAATGAGGCATATTTTGGAGGGGCCAAATATAATAACAGACGTCGAAGACATTGTATTTGAGCTTTTGAAATACTTGAGAGATAGTAAGAAACACTTGCCTACCATTTTTAGGCTGTAATCGAATCACATAGACCATAAAAGTAATAAACACAAGTTAATTAGTAGAAATTTTATATTTGAAATGATACTTTTATTTAATTGTAGGTTTGTGAAACCGTGATCCATAATATATAAGAATTGTTAAAGTTATTTTTTCCTTTTTCATCTAAAACTGAATTTTAATCAAAAATTTAATTTAATTTAATTATGATTAAAAATAAATTTTTATATTAAATTATCTACGAAAATATATTACTTTAAAATTGGGTCAAAGGACCCTTTTTCTTAGCTTAACCCAAAAGTTTAAAAATGGGGTCCTAAAATAAAATTTTAAAATTGTGCAGTGTATTGCAAAAATGTATATAGATTATATATTTAAATTCTTTAATAAGATTTTGAATTTTTTATTTAAAAACCTGAGAAAAATATTAGTTATTTAAAATCAAATAATATATGCACAGGATTTTTAAAATTTCCTAAAAATTAATAATTTTAAAAACGGGTCAAAATGCAAATTATTGAAAACTAGCGAGCACCCCTTCTTTTAACACTAGAAGCAGCAGAAGATTTGGTCCAAATAAAATAAACAGTACAGGTGAAAATGCCACAAATATATAAGTTTCGGAATTCAAATAGGGGCTTGATTCAACAATTCAGCTTTGTCCCTTTTCGACATTCTTAATAAAGTATTTTTGGTGCACGGAGCTCACACAAAAAAATATATTTACAAAATGATACCCATTAGTAAACTGACAATTGATAAATGGTGACCATTTTTATTAAAATTAAAACAACAGTTTAGAAATATTTATTGAGATACAAACTTTGTAGATTCCTCTCCAATGAAGAAATATCTTAGCATAGAAATATAATTCCAGACCTAATTATCGTCATAGAAATTGACGAGGAATGTTTTGAAAGTGCCAAATATAGTAGCTGGCATCGAAGACATTGTTTTTGCTTGTTTGTATTGTTTTTTGATATTTAAACTAAAATTGAATTTTATGTAAAAATTCCATTAAAAAATGATTACAAATAAATTTTAATATCAAATAACTAAGGAAAGTCATTACTTTAAAATTGGGTCAAAGAACCCTTTTTCTTAACTTAAGCCAATATTTTTAATAAAAATTCTGAATATAAATGTTATTGGTTTTTATTTATTTAAAAATCTTCGCAGTAACGATAATACGTAACTATGGATAGAAATGGATTCCTTATAAATTTATTGGATATTAAAATAAAAGTTAATTTAGTCAAAATTTTATTCATTCTTTACGTTATAACTACTGAGACAAGTGCCAATATTCTTGTGTCCGTATTCTCAACATTTTATATCATTGTGATATATCTGATTATTAACTCTTGTAAATCCATATGGTGTTTTGTTTAGAAGTTTTTGTAATTTCAATCTCTTTAAAAATAATACAGTTTTATATTGATTGATATACTCTGAGATTTTGAAGTTCTCCTCGGAGACATCTCGGGTTACCGACCACATTGACTTAAATGATAATGCGAATGACTTGATTATTATTACTATTAACCGACAGTAATTTTCATAATGTTATACTTGTATTGATTATTTCAACTATCATTATCGACATTCAATAATAAAGACAAATTAGAGCAGAGTAGTGTTTCCAAAAATACCAATATTGATGTGTTTTTGACGAAATTTATCTAATACAATATAATCGTGATACAAATTTTAAATCAAAAATAACGTTTTCTTGAATTATACTTTATTTTTCAATCGACCCTGAACCAGGAAAACCGCTCATTTATTCAAACACACCATTTCTATTCGTCGTGGGTAAGATAGCAATTGAAGATAAACTCATAGAAGATAAACTCAATCAACTTTGATTTCAAAAAGAAAAGACCGATTAAAACAAGAAATGTTTCCTTGAAATATCTAAAGAGGTTTAATCTAGAAATTCACATTATCTAACAATATTAGATTTACGAAGCTGTGTAACTATTGTTCCAATCACTTGTAACTCTATATGCTCGCATCCAAGTTCCTTATATCCAAGTTAATTATGTCCAAAAGGGAAAAAGATAACTTTCCAATTTAGTCAGTTGCTAAAATCAGTAAAGAGGTTTATTTATACCATGTTGTATATTATGGTGTTTCGAGTTATTTAAAGAGGTTCTATGTGTATTATATAGCCCTATGTATAAAAATTATGGAGTATTATGAATTCAAACTTCCGATTTATATTGATAACGATTTTTTGTTTAACTGAATAAGAATATGCATCTATATTATTGTAATTAGCAAGTTATAAGAGTTGGAAAGTAGATAAATGAATCAGACACAGTTTCGGACTCCTGACTATGAGACTTAGACCAAGCCGTTTCATTTAATTGATAGTTTAATTATTTATCATCCAACGAACTTTTAAAATTTCAAAATTCTAGACTATTTTCAAATTTTTTTAAAAAAAATTTAATTTACTTAATTTTCATTTAATTAGTTTTCATTTTTTCCCCATCAATTCACCTTCTTTCTGTTCACACATCACAATATCAGAGCTCCAATACGATCTTTAAAATCGTATTAGAAATATGAATCAAAATTGTCGTCCAGATGATGTCTACCATTCTTGAATTAATTGAATGTCATAATTGCTGAAGCTCTAAATTGGGATTTTGAGAACGATTGAATTAATTTTCATTGGGAAAGGCTGGATAACTAAATTGATTCCCACTGAAGATTTTGGTGAACTTCATTGAAATGTTTTTTAGAACTATGGATTAGATCTGGGAATTAGGGACTCAATTCGTAATTAAATTGTCAAGACCATCTAATATCGTAATGTTAATATAGTTGATTTTTAATTTTTTCTAGGCAATGTGAATATTTTTTACGAGAGAATGTTGTATCGGAATTATATTCTACAATTATATTGGTGGTTTACATTTCTTGTGGATCGTAACTAATATTAAAGAGACTTCAAGCTCGAGTTGGAACAGAAACATCACAAGATTAGACAATGAATCTCATAAAATAGTAAAATTAAAAACAAAGTATTGAAAGTATAATTATCGCATCTGGTGAACTGTAGAATTTTTGACGTAGGTAATCGAGATAATTACCGAGGTATTAATAAAGCTTAATTCATAATCTTCTGATTTAAATTATTTTAAAATACGAAATATGACGGAAATGGTAATATGAAGATGAAATCCAATCATAACAGTTACTCACATAACTATGGTAACTATAATGAAGCTAAAAATAGTACCCGAAAAAATAGAACCACAATTATAGAATGATGGATTTCAGATCTAATACGATACTAATAAAGAGAAAGTCACATCAAACCGAACGACTGGAACTATTTCTTTAGATTGTCAATTAAATCAGAAAATACATAACTTTCAAATCAAGATCTGGATCGTTTTCTCGATCATGATATTCAGGAATATTTGTGGGTGCAGATACAAGGTTCATTTATTAATAATAAAGGAATTTTAATCTGACACGTTTAAATACATTAACACGAAAATATTGAAACAAGGCATTACAAATTATTAAAATAAATATTTCAATGATTAGATTTTATATGAAGAAAAAATATAATCACAAATATTATCTTAACCCATCAATATTAAATTCTCTTATTATATTATATTAATTGTACTGTTAACAATCGGAAATGCAATAAAACGTTTTCGCAAGTCACTAAAAGCCTAAGAGAAAATTTAAAAAATAAAAAGGCGCCACTTAAATCATGAATTCTATTTTTATTCAATTTAAATAATTATTTTTAATAAATTATTCAGAGTTATTTCAAGAAATTTTTGCAATAAACGTCAACACGAATCTCAAAAATTGAAAAAATAGATTATTAATAATATTTTATATTGGCAATAACAGAATGAAAATAAATTATGAAAACATTTTGCATGTAGAAAATTTACCGTTTTCTTAAGTAAAATAAGGAAAAAGAAAACATAAGCAAGGAATTTATTATATACGAAAGATTAGCATTGTTTTAGAAATGGGAACAAAGCGAAATGAATAACAACATTCATTGACTAAATATCCTCATTGTTCATTCTTAAAAATGATTTGCAAAATCTTTATAAATTAATGTTATTCTAAACTCGTGAGTGAGAATCAATATGTTTGAGAAAACAAAGTAAAATGTTAGA
>JBBMOY011145994.1:0-10314 GCA_037951405.1 Platydemus manokwari
CTTATCGCCGAACCATATATTTAAATTTTAATTACAAATATAGAAATATTTAGAATAAATAAACAAGTTCGAATGAATTAAATGTTTAATAATAAATAGATAAAAATTTACCAAAATGTTGAAAATTAGACAATAATAAATGAATAAAAACTATATTCAATAAAAATTTTGTTATACATTATCTTTTAAGATCAATAGTTTTTATCAGGTTTCCAAATATATTATTTAGAGAAAGCGTTTTGTGAGCTTTATTGTGATAAACTTTTATGAGTTTGAAGAAACGATTAACAAATAATCATTTGAATGAATGTAAATGTTTAATGTAATATAATGATTTCTCTCTATTCTACTAAATATAACTGAACATATGATAGTAATTTTTACTATAATCATTTGTATTTTATTTTAATTTAATAATTAAATAAATTTTGATAATTTTATTATAATACTTATTAATTGTTTCTAATGATGAATTTTTATTTTATGATTTACTGTGGATATTTTTATTGAAAAATTAAATTTTGTTTCTATATTATTAAAACATTTCTTTACTTATTGTTTATAATTATGTTTTCTGCTCAAATGGCTTGAATTGTTCCCACAACATTTCTAACAGCAAATTTTATCACATCTTTAATAATAAATAATACAGAGTACTTTCGAAAATAACTCTTCATTGACTTCCTTTTCCTCCATAGTTGTGTAGCAATAGATCATAATAAAATTTTTTAGCAACATTAAATGTAGAATAACAAATAATATGTATTATAAGTATTATAAATGGCATTGATATCAGGCTTTATCAAGGCCTTATAACCAGTAAAATAAAATCATCAAATTTTGAAGTTAATTTGATAAAATTATCGCTTTAACCAATATTTTTAGTTATTTTGACATATATATTTGAAATAACCAAAATCATATAAACTCTGATGAATAAAATAAATATATCAAAGCACAGTGATCGCATTTATTAATAACAGAACAAAAAAGAAGGAAAATCAAAGAATAAAACGTTTAGATTTTTATGTATATATTGGATACTTTGAATTACTTCTTTCCAGATAATTTTCAATTTTCATCTACTTTTTTAAGGGGTTCATTTTGGCCATGCGTTCGTCGAACATGGCTGTCATGAGCCGCATGGGATGCGAATGATTTCCAGCAATATTTACACTATTAATCGATACTGATTAAATATTTCATTACTCATTTTTATTACCTTGAATGGTTTTTCTCCCGAATGTTGCCGTATATGAGTTCTCAATATGCTGCTGGCTGTGAAAGCCTTATCACAATAAACGCATTTGTAAGGTCGTTCCCCACTGTGAACCTAATAACATTCCAGGTGGTAAATAATTTATAAATATCAATATAACATTTTTTATCAAGAATTTCTTTTTGAATTTTTAATAAAACATTAAATAAAGTTATTTCGATTTATTTAAAATTCCAAAGATGACTTGAATGACTTCTTGACGTCGGAGATGGGGGTATGTGGTTCCTAATATATAACAAGAGATTTATTAAAGACACCCATCTATTAATAATAATAACAATTGCACATTATAGAAAAAGTTTTCATAGGCTATTGTTTATAGCAATTTAAAAAATTAACTTATAATTATAATTAATATAATAATAATAATTATTATTATTATTATTATTAAATTATAAATTGTACTCGTAAATGTTTATTTAAGCTGGACGACTGGCTGAAACTTTTGCCGCAAACCGTGCATTTATGTGGTCTATGTTTTTCGTGAACATGTAAAACATGGATTCTTAGTCGATCTCGTTTTTCGAATGATCTGAATAATAAATAATTAAAACAGATTGATAAATATTATCTTCAACTGTACCTGTTACATTGAGAGCATGGAAATTTCCTGTTGCCCTGATCAACGCATCGTGTGTATTTTAAATGTTTGGCTTTATAATATTCATAAGCAAACATTTTACCGCATTGTTCACAAGAGTAACCTTCGATTTCTGAATCAAAAATTATTTCTGATTAATCTACTCATTGTTATAAGTAGACGGTATTTGTTACATTTTTAAATACTATAAATTCTATGAAATAAAATAATATTGATAACAACAACAATGATAATAATAATAGCAATAACAATAATGATAATAATAATCAAATATAATTTTGAAAATTACTGTCGCTGTCAGTTGTCAAAGTTTTCGCATCGGTAATTTCCAAGGATTTTTGAACAATGGGTCGACGAATTTTACCGAATTTACAAGCCGAATCCATATTTGATCGAATAATATATTTATTGACGGGTTTTTTTCTGGACCACAATTCCGACAATATCAACGGAGTGTCTTTCTTTCCCATCAAATTAAAAGCATTTTTATTCGGTAGTAACAATCTAATTCCCGGTTTGATGTCTTTGATAGCTCTAAAGAAAACGAATCCATTTCCGAATTCTATCAAGAGGTTCTGTTTAAATTTATCGCTTGTACATCCAACTTGTAGCATCCATTCATTCTAAAAACAGAGTATCACAATAACATAAACAAACTAATAAGAATTATTTTATTATTCTAGCATCGTATGAGTCAGTGACGAATTAAGACCCAAGTATTTTTCTGGGAAATAATCGATATTTTTAATTTTAGTAAATAATTGTGTGGTAAGTAAATTATTGATTATTCAGGATATAAATAATTTTGTCGCCATCCAATACTCTCCGATAATATTATAGTTAATATACAACATAATAGCTTATTTATCAGTTTTTCTACTTATTTTCATTTCAGGTTATTTTCGATTTCATTTTCATGTTTATTTTTCATATCTTAATATTTACTATGCTTATTATCCTGTTCGTATCAACTGAATCACAAAATCTTTCTGTTTGATTGTAAGTTGATTGATTTGTTTCGAAATATTCTGAAATGAAATCTAAAATCCAATCTTATAACAGATGTGAGGGAAATGTAAAGAAAGTAATAATAATTTAAAATAATAATTTTAATAAAATGTTTTTAATTACAATTTTAATAATGAGTTTCAAATTAAAAAATAATTTTTTTAAATTTTGTTGAATTATTTAATATAAAATAATTATTAAATAATTTAAATATTTTTGGCTATACCTGATTAAGATTGATATTTAGAGCTGTCTAGAAAAGGATTTAATTTTGTTTAAAAATTGTTTGATTCGTTGGTATGAAATAAAAGTTAAGAAAATCGTAAAAATGACTTCTTTTGTTTGAACTATCAATTATAATTGAAGTAGCTGCTACTAATAACAGATATTCACGTGACACTTGTAAATCCTAAAGCAACAAGATTCAATAGACACTGCTTCGGTTGTGCGAATGAGATAAAAACGAATTTTGAATTTGGTGTTTCAGTTCTCAGACAAATCTAACGATTTTTGTCATTCTTTTGATATTCGGTCTCATAGGAAACCATTCGAGTATTATAAGTATTATTAATTATTGTAATTTATTTAATCAAATATCGGATGAGCTTTATTTTAAAATATAATCGGATCTGTTTTAATAATTAAAATCATATTTATTCTCGAAATCTAATGATTCACTACCTCTTTTCGTTTTTTTGAAGATTCCATCAATGAGCTCGTCTGAATCGGTCCGAATAAAGAACCCTTATTGATAGTCCGATCAATACAAATAACAACTCCTTTTTCAATGACAGAAACACCTGGTGCTAACAAAATCGATCACATGCTTTTTTTCTATACTCAAATCTTACCATCAGATACTTTGATCGTATTATCAATGTGAGTTGACATTTCCTGTAACTGTAATAATGGATTTGTTGAGAGGCTTTCCTTTGAAATCAGGGATAATTGATCTTCTGGAAACAATACTGAGATAAATTTTAATCAGTATGACAACAATCTCAAACCTTTCGCACAATTTTCTTTCTTCTTTGTCATCAGTTCAATAAGATATTGCTCATACTTCTCCATGAAATAAAGCTCCAAAAACTTCAAAAGCAGTGCCCGTAGATCCATAATAAAAGTGGAATGCATGGAATTATAAAGGTAATAATGTCGTAAAAATGGAGGTAGCAAAACATTGTTTCGGCAATATGGCTTGATAAACATGAGAAATCGATGTTCGAATTCTGTTTTTGGATTAAATGAAAGATTTTTGAGAAAGGTTTGTATGAGCTGGTCAATATTCTAAATAGATAATGAGTTTAATGTTCATTTTTGTTGTATAGATATAAGCTATTATCAAACAATGTATAGCATAGAGTTTGACATCGGTTTTTGATGAATTCCTAACACGTGCCACTACTTATTAATATCTTATTATAAATTCAATTCTAAATTCTATGTCAATATCTATGGCAAGCAACTCGCGCCTTGGATCTCCTGGAATTCCCAATTAGCTGTCTACTAATCTACAAAGAAGCAGTCTCATTTATCAATATCTACCTGTAACTCCGAAATAACTAATCGATTATAATAATAGCCTATGCTGTCACATGTCAGATTTAAGGTACCAAAAGCATTTTGTCAACTAAAACATCAAAGTTTTCTAAATATATTTTCCTCTTAATTATACTCATCTAATATTTTCTCTCTACTTTTGGCGCATTATCTTATTTGACAAGAAACAGTATATATTAGATGAAATCTCAAAAATACTTGAATGCGTTCTCAGCTACTTCTAGAAGACACCATAGATCACTGAATGCACGCCTTCTTTGAATAAACACTGCACCGAAAATGGTACAATTTTTAACTGATGGCAATTAAAGAGAGAAAAATTGATGTTGCACAATTTTTTACGTTATTAAATTATTGCATGGCATACCAGCATTTTATCAGTTTCATTCATATTTTCCATAGCAACTGGTATTTGACCAATTGTATTTCTTTAGATAAATGGGGCTCTTGAAAATAAGAAATATATTTCTGAATCAGATGATATTTTTCAAGATCATTTCGATAAATGTTGTGATGATTGAAAGTGAAAGTTAATCATTAGCGTGAATAATGTGTGAGAGGATTTCAAGTGTAAAATTTAAAAGATTTTATCAACTAATATCAAATGATACGAATTTGTTTCAATAATTGTAGTCAAATATGTCGTGACTATTCAGTTCGTTTGCAATACTGGCTTTACTAAATAGCAGCGGCTTACAATAACAAAAATAAGTATATTTTTAAAAATATTCGATTCCATCACAATGATATACAAATCAATTTAATTGGACAATTCTCAAAACAAATTTCATGGTTAATTGGTGGCAACCTATTTTATTTGTTTCGTTTTGATTTAGAATTGTGATTTAAGTATGACGAATTTTATGTTTGTGGATATTTACTGAATCATGTAATAAAGGTTTCTAATATTATCAATGATGATATTATTATTATCTATGATAACTGCTAGTACTCTTTCAAATAAGAATTTGAAAACAAATATAAGAGCTTCAACCCACAAAAATTGTGGTTCAAAATGAGTAGTTGAAATCATTAATAAGTCATTTAAATGTTCATCAGACAACCGTGACCTGTAGCAAGGTTTTTGTCATAATGTTCGTG
Source organism: Platydemus manokwari (assembly GCA_037951405.1). Lineage (NCBI taxonomy): Eukaryota > Metazoa > Platyhelminthes > Tricladida > Geoplanidae > Platydemus > Platydemus manokwari. The sequence goes on from JBBMOY011145994.1 coordinate 5,550, forward strand.
TTTTATAGGCAGCTTGGCGGGCCGTACTTTGGAAACCCCTGAACTTGATGATAATTTAATTATATTCCAGTTCGTTAATTTTTTAATCATAACATATTCATGACGATATTTTTGTTACTCTCCATCAAATTTTCCAATAATGCACATAAATGATTTTATATTTATTATAATAACAGCACTGTTATTGACATATTCATTCTTTCTTGTACATATTGAACATAAAATATGGGAACACTAACGATTATTTTGTTATTTAAAACTAAAACACCTAAAAATGTAACTCTGCGATGATAAAAAATAGGCGTATCAAGATAAAAGACTGTTTATTTACAATGTTTGTGTTGGAATCCACTTCTGAGCAACTATACTGACGCCAAAAAACGAAGGCTATAAGCTTTATTTCTAACCTACATATTTATCAGATATAATCAGTCTCGATTTGCAACTAATAAAAATGCTACTCTAAAACATAACCAAAACCGGCCTTCCAAATGGTAGTTTGCCATTTCACATCGATATTTATACTGGAGATCGGTGTGTGGTTTTTTTTATAATGTCTGTATCACATTTTGATTAGATCTTTACTTATCCATGTTCCTATTGAGCTTATAGATTTATGTATGAATGGGATTGGTCAATCCATGTGCGTATTGTTATAGGGCTATGTCCTTTTTTCCAATTGTGGTTTACCATCTAACCCTACTGTGATTTTTTGGTTTCTGTGCTTGTATGGTTTTGTAAGCATGGTAATTTTGAATGTGCCAAAACAAGGGTTCAAAGGTGCTAATCCATATTTCTTTTGCAGAGCTTCATCTTACTTAACATTTCCTTTATTAATGGATGGCTGCAACACAACAACTTGTGTATTCACTATTTGTAGTTATCTCGTCTTAATTTTTAAGGATCCGGAAGGTTAAAAGAAATTATAATGTGGTATACCTAATATTTATGGTGTCAGATATTTTATTATTATTTCGCCTTTGGCGTTACATTTATGCTTTTAACTTAAAACACCAATAAACTCCACTCTTCTGTAATCAAATATCTAAGAAATGATAAAGAGCTTGATCAATATATTTCAGTTTATATCGGTAAAATATTTCAATCAGGACGACAATAAAAAATGAGGAAATTCAATTATCCAGAAGTTAATTTCTTCTTTCAATCAGTAATTCATTCATTACGACGATACCCACTATTGTCTACATTTAAATGTTTCTGGCGCTACTGAAAACATTTTCCATTCCTCTGTAAACTTGAATGGAAAATGATAAATTATTTTCTCAGAATATCTTACCCTCTATCAATCGATATTTTCCCGTTACGATTTTATCATTCTATTTCTGTCGCTTTTCTTTATTGGGTAAATGCAATTACAAGAAAAGTTTTGAAAAAGTATTCGAAAATCAATTATAGTGGAACACAAATTATTGAATAAAAATTATTTTGAGCTAGTACTTATATTTCTGCTTAATTTGGAATGTAAAATTCTGGATTTGAATTTCCTAGAATAACCGGAAATGATATTCAACTCTATTTAAGTCAATCCACAAGACATTACCATAAACGAGACACCTCATTAAGTACGAAAAAACTGACAAGAAGTAATTCATAAGAAGACAAAATTGATTGAGAATGGATTGTAGGTATTTATGTCTTCCAAGTTTTGGTGTGGATTTTAGCTATAAAATCTGTTTGGAACTTCACCAAGAGTTCAAGAAAATAATTACCTAAAGATAAATCAAAGAAAAATAATAACAAAGCAATTGTTCCTTTTCTTTTTTTCCATCAAAATCATAAAAAATATGAAAAATGAAAAACTTGGTTTAATCTGAATAAATCTGAACCCGACAATATAGTCCTTAAACATATCCTTTATTATAAACCTTTCAACTCATTATTTACAGAACATTACATTGCAATTAAGTCTGCTAAAAATGTATTGTAGATATGATAATCTGTTCTATAATCCTTTAAGACTAACTCGAAATGGAATAAATGGTCAAAGGATTGTAGAGGTGATATTCCAGATATATTATCAATTATCGGTTATCGACCTTAATCATCAATAATGGGTTAAAATAACAATATGAAGTTTGAGACACCGACAATGAAAGAGATTCATCTACCAATATCAATACCAACAACACATCTCCCACTCCATTTATCATACACGAAAACCAAGAATCAATGACGTCCCAGCTACAATTTTCAACAGCCCATTAATCAATGGTGTTCCTGTTGAAATCTTCTTCCTTCTGCCTGCAAACCTTTCCCTAATATCAAACTTAAAACTCCATCTCAGTCCATCATAATCAACAGTTCATCAATTCAAAAAATAAAGCAACTTTTTCAGCCCCAACATGGAGTGCTTCTTTTGATTTCTCGTCCATTTCAATTTCAAAGTCAACGTGAGAGATTCTCCAACCGAGTCGTGTAGATAATGTATTTATAAGTAAAAAATATTGATTTTTAATCTGATAAAATGTATCAACGTATTAAAGTAGAAGTTTAAAGTAAAAGTATAAAGTACTAACATAAATTTTTATTTTAAGTTCGTGAAATTGCATTTCTTATTTTCGATGGAAAAGCCATTTATATTTTATTTTTATAAAGATTTCAACCAATAGGATTACTATCAATTAAAACAATAAAAAGATCCCTACAAATAAGAATCATCAAGACCACCCCTATTTAATAAAGTAACCCATTAAAAATGATGCATAAGATTAAATAGCAATAGGTTTCCAACGGTAAACATAAGAGTACAAAAAAGGAGCACACTAAAATATATTCGAAGAGAATATTTTCTCTCAATGACTCACAGTGATATTTATTATAAAAAACCAGTCAGACAGGAAAAGTGGCCTATTATTTACGTGGTCCGCTACAACTGCTATAGCAATTTATACAAGTCAAGCTATTTTCGCTAAGAGATCCATCTACCAGAGAATTTGATCGTATATGCCTAGTAACTACTGAAAGGTATCTACGACATTCCCCACAACGCCATCGAGAATAAGTCTTTTTAACGATTTATTGTCTAGCATTTACTATAGAAACAAATACAACGGTTAAAACAATATTTACTGATTTCATGTCCAGAATTCACTATAAAAAACCGGGAAGATAGTGACAGTGACCCATTTTAAAGAAACAACTGTTATAACCATTTGTACCGATTTAATATCCTGTATTTCCCTGGCACATATCACATTTAAAAATCTCTTTAAAAAAATGATTAACAGAAGTTGATTTGGTCTGAAGTTAATTTGTTCCATCTCGAGCGATTCTTTCACCACAATGGTACCGTTGTCGTATTGTTGAATATTTAAAATATATTTTTATATATTTTGCCTTGATTTTTTATTCATGTTATCGTGATGTGATTTGAGAATTTGTCTTCTATCATTGTGAGCCGTGGCTATTTTATACAACACGCATTGGAAAAGAGTTGATGAGTCACGACGCAAATTTTTATTTAACTACAATTTCTCAAATAAATTGATATCTAAACAAATATAATTTTAAATTTAATAAAATTTCAATTCATTATAAATCCGAACATTCTTTCCTCTATAAAATCTTTGATTTTCTCTGAATTCTTAATTATCCCCGCAGAAAAATTTCTAGATATTTATCTATATAAAAGTTTCTATATCTTCTCCACTCCATACCTTCCCTACATCTTCATATCTTCACTTTTTCTTCTCTAAATTTTCTATACAGCTTCACTATATCTTCTTTACATCCTTTCTATATATTCTCTATATCTTCTTCCTCCTTTTATATACTTACATGCAATAGACTTTCTCAGAATCGAATCCAACTGTACGATCACTAAGTATTTTAAAAAACATGCATTGAAAACGAGCTGAAAAGTCAGGACACCAAATTGTATATTTCAATGTAATTTTATAAACAAATCGGCAATCATGCACTGCCATCTCATCATCTTGTTTGTATAAAAAGTTTATTGTTAAAAATAATAATTCAATAATCAGTTGCTAACAGTATCAAATCGATTAACAACGCTGCACCCGACGAATCTCATTATAAGTTATAATTTATAGTTTAATATTATTTGCATAGCATAGTTATTAACGCCGCTCCAATAATCTTCAAATTATCGTTTAAGAGTCGAGACGAAACTAGATCAAAACGTGGGGCACAACATTAGAACTCATTGACACTGATTAAGATGTTAGTACATCCAACCCATTGCATGATATAAAGTGAAAAATACTGATAAATAAATCCATGATTCTCAAATTCGTAAACACAGGCCTTACTTGAGTTAAGGTTTAGTTTGAAAATAGAAAAGTTATATATCGGTTTTCTCATAATATTATCGATTATTTATTCTAAAAAATATTATAGAAATATAATAAATTTCTCAATAAAAAGAAAACTTGAAAAATATCAAGAAATATAATAAATCGAAATAAATCAATATAAAAATCGAATTTATTCCTTTTATTGAATATTATTTCCATGAGAGCTTTTCCAGTAAACACTGTCATTCTATTAAAAACAGATACAATACAAGTACAGACCTCAATCAATTCTATAAGATACCTGTGTCTTATCTTATCATTATACTCTCAATTGATTGATGGATATTTCATTACATGCAAAAGATTCACAATGATAACGATTAACCAATTATTGGGTTATTATCTAAATATTGATTGGTTATTTCACATGTGTAATATTGGAATATAAAATAAGAATATTAATAATAATAATAATAATAACAATAATT
>JBBMOY011146105.1:0-10313 GCA_037951405.1 Platydemus manokwari
TTAACATTAGAAGCAAATTGAGAGATATTCTCAATTTTTACAATTATTTTATAAAAATAACCAATGATATTATTAAATATGTTTATAGTTAATTATCTCAATTAAAAAATTTTAATTTAAAAACTAAAATGATCACATAGAAGTGTTGTAATCAGAATATAAGGTTGATTTTGAAACGTTTTTATCCCTATTAGACACCCTAAAAAGCGAGATATTAACTGAATTATACAAAAAATCAAGCATTGTAATTATATATAAAATTATCTGATGCGCGAAAATTCATTATAACGAAAGTAGGTCAAAGGAGCCTTTTTCTTAACTTAAGCCAAAACATATTCACCTGCAGTTTTATGAAAATTTGAATGCTATACCCCCCACTAACAATAACTAATTAATAAAATTAGACTACACATAGACAGGCAAGCTATTGATTAATTTTAAGTTTATGAGAACAAGTATAAATAGATTTCATTGGAAAAATTATTATATTATTCGATAAATTCAACACAAAAAAGCTTTCACGTTTCCACTTATTTGGCTCCTAAATCGATTAGATTACGAATAATATACAATACCAGACAAATTATATTTCATCATAATCAACAAGAAAAATTCGATATCCACACATGACACTATATAAGTCTATATTTAAGCATAGAAAACTCTGACAAGTAATCACAACATCAATTAGTTTCAAACAAAAATACATCCTTTAAATAAAAAAAAACTTCAATAAAAAACCAAATACCTTTTTTGATCAATATTTTCCCCGTGACAACCTCTCACCACAAAGTCTCAATTATCAAACGCACCAAATCAATTTGATAAAATAATATTTGTGGAAAGAAAACATTTTCAGAAATGTTTTTTCCATCCAATCAAATTCAGATTGAAAAAAATACATAAATTTAGTAATATTATATTAATCCATTCAACTCAAAATGAAAAATAATCGAAGTTCCAAATAATTCGACAATCAATGTCTAATTTGTTCCAATTTGTCCATTCATATTATTATTATTATCATTATTATTATTATTATATTGATTTAACCAAAACAAGTAATGTACATAAAAATCAATAACCTCAAAACCGTCCATTGATAACAACAATAATATGATACAATAACAATTAATACTTATCGTTACCTATAAATATGTATAGAATAAAATAAAATCGTAGAAGGCAGAAATTATGGTAGGTTATGAATCAATTTCTTTCAAAGGTGGGATCTGTTTTGGTGTATTGATTAAGACAAGACTCACTGGATGCTAACAATATAATTAAGCGAAGAATTCATTGAAAATTATTGTTTGATAAATCCATTATGTATTTGATATTTCAGAAGCCCTCCGATCTCGGGTGCGATCGATAAAGAAACCATCTGGTGGAATAAACTGAAAATTGAAATGAGAATAAAATATAATGGATAAAAATTATTTAATATACTAGATATTAAGCCAATCAAATGATAAAGTCTTAAAAATTCCACAAAATAAAGCTCTGTTATTGTTGGTTTCTCACAAACGAATGAAAAACAATAGAAATAATTAGAAAGAAACAATGGTTACAAGAAATGACGTCAAACAATAAAACAACCAATCAATTTAATCCCAGTCGTTGAGTTTCTAAATTTTAACCAAAAAAATTTCTACTCTCAATTTGTTTTCATTTTCACTTTGATTTTTTTTATCCAAAACTTGGAAACATTTAGATTCCGATACCAGAAAAATTTGCCTTCAAACAATCCAGAACAAAAATGACAGCAACTAAGCCAATCGGTAAAAGGTTATTTTTACAACTTGTTATGCTTATTACAATCTCATATCACTCGCAAAGTTAGATTTCAAATCACCTTTGGTGTTCCTTCAATTTATTGTTCTCCAAAATTTAGTGAGCACTGCGTAGAAAACCTTAACTTTAACATCAATTATGTCGCAAAAAATCCATCCAGAGAAAAATACATTTTTTAAGTAATAAACTAAAGATGTAGCATTCCTAACACTAATCGAATATTCAAGATATTAAAATATCAAAAATATTAACAAAACAAAATTTAACTTAAACCGGTATTTTGGAAAAACTCAAAATGGCAATTCAACTTGCTAGGTTCAAGATTGAAATTTTCTTTTATTCTTTTGATTACATTAAACATAAAGGAAAATTAAATAAGCTAAAATTGGTCAATGTTTAATATATATATGATTGGCTAAACAAAAATTATGGCACGAAATCTGTAATTGTAATTTATTATATCGGTACACCCTTAGATTGACTAGTAGAATATTCCAGGTTTTAAAAAAAATCATTGTACGTTGGAATTTCAAGTAATAAAGCATGTAAATGCACTAAATTGGATATGAATTTGAGAATCATTACATGCCAATAAGGCAAAGAATATGATAACACTGTCGTACTGATAAAACTTCAGATCAACACATCAATTATCCAACGCCTTATTAATCGAGATTAAACAGGTGATTTTCTAAAGATGACATCTCTGAAATTTAAAATGGCATTAATTAAGAATCAAAGGAAGACAAGTTACATACAAGTTCCAAGGATTCACTAAAAAGATAATTGCAAGTTCGTTGTAAGTCCACCGTTTTACAGTGTCACGATTCTTTGTGCTCATCGAAACCAACAACGATCTAGTATCTTTTATTATAATAATCTCTATCTCGGTGGACCAACATCTTTACCAACTCCTTGATATGCTTATGATAATGACATGAATTGAGAAGACCGAAATGAAAGAAGCTTTGGAGAAGAAGGAAAAAATATTAATTTATTAAAAAATATCTAAAATATAGAAGTAATTTTAATTTGCATAGAGGAAAGACGATGGCCAATATTACTGATAAACCATGGATAGCAGATGAATTGATTAGCTAATCCCACCGTTCTATAATGTTGTCTCATTGAACGCATATATAAAACTTACATCAACTCTGATATCTTCCAGAGTTTTGTATTTCTCCAATAATTCAGAAAGACGTGGATTGATATCAATTTTCTTTTTACTATAATAAAGGAAAGCCCAGAATTTTTCCAAACCGTATTTATGCTTGTAAACTTCATAGTCTCTCAAAGTGTCTTCTTCAAAATTCCTAAATAAAGTCTTTCGGAATCTGATTTCAAGGCCGTAACTGTAAAATCGGAAAAGACATTCGAGTCCGTATCTAACATTTTTATTTGCGTCTTCCAAAGCCAATGTTCGGAATTCTCGATACATTGATTGGTTGAAATTCTCTCTGAGAAAGAATGACCAAAATCGATAGATTGTGTTCATTTCCTAAATGGTAAATAAATATAAAAAGGAAATCAATGTTCTCTAGGTATGGTGAATAATTTCTCTTTATTTAATAGTTGAAGTTTCCTAAACTCCTTTTAAATTGACTAACTATAATTATTTTGGAGATTTTTTAATAAATGGGGCTTCAAATAGAGAAAGCAAAGTCAGCGATGAAGAAACCCGATTTTCGAATATAATATTGAGATCAATGGTTCGTTATGAATTAAAAACTGATCCTAGCAATTGATTGTTTCCTGATTTCGTTTAGAGTCAGTTTAAAAATGGATGTAAGTGGAATTGTTTATATTTTAAAAAATCGTTAAGCAATTATGTTCCGATATTGATTTCATATAGATCAATATAAAAAGTTACATTTAACAAAATTTTGAGGGACCTTTGCACATAAATATTTCGAACACAAGTTACCAAACAATAATAATAACAGAAATCATTAAATGGTTTGATATATTGTTGAAAATAGCTTACTTAAAAAGGCAAAAATTTCCACACGATAAAAATTTGCTAAAAAAATATTCTTGACATTTAATGAAGTCTTGGGATTTTGTTTCCAATAAAAAGGAATCCAAATAGGATTTGGAATGACAAGATAGGTTATTTGCTTTTAGAACAATAAAGTCGAAACACTAGGAAATAACTCTAAACATTTATAGAGAAATATCGATTGGTACACAGGAAATGAATCCATCAATTGAATATAAATATCCAGCACATTATCAAACACAGGAAAATCCAATAATTTAATTATAAAAATACAAGTGTGCTGATTAGCAGACTCCATGAATAAAATTATCGATTATATTCATTATCAATTGAATCATGCATACACTAGGATGTGGCGTTAATGGCGCAGATAATAAATTAAATAATCTTGTACAATAAATCAATATATAGAATTTCTACATGTTTGTTATCAATTGAAAATAATCGTAAAGTTTCGAGAAAGGCACTTAATCGATACTATTTTCCCCAATTCCAATATTATTATCGATTTCACAGAAATTTATAATGGTAAACCAATATTCAATAGAACTCCTATTCAATTCCAATGTAGATACACAACACGAAACGTGATGAAAATTGAGAAGAAAATGATAAAGGCAATGTTTTTCATTTGATGCGGCTTATCAAAGTGAGTCCATTTATTGGATTTGTTGGATTTCAGATTTAATCAGCACCATAATTGATTAAAAAAGATTTATTGCTTTTAGAATTTATTGATCTTTGATTTATCATTTGAGACTTGAGCATTTGCCTATTGGAACAATGTGAAAATTGTCTATGCCAGTCAGCCAATTTATTGATCTCAAATTGGAAAAATAATGCCATCACATTGATTTTATTGAAATTTTCGTCTTACAATGAATTCAAATCAATTTTTACTTTCAATATTTAATATTCAATCGATAATATAAAAATAAAATTCTATAACAATATCGGTTCCATATATTGCGATTATAATCAGTAATCTAATATCGAGTGCCTTGATAAAAATATAAAATTAGGGAAGAAATAATAATAATAATAATAATAATATTTTTATATAATCTATTCCATTAATCATTAAATTAATTGTCTTAAATTTTACCAGGACATTGATAATTCGAATAAATCAACTGTTTACAATAAACGCTGTTACCATGGTGATATGATTTTTATAAAATTCCATTTTTATTCATCGTTACTAAATTTTCAAAACAATCTTATTTGGATGTTGCATGTCGTGGCGTCATTATATGAAGTTAAGATCGATAATATGTCAATCGTATGACAAGATTAGCAAAAACAAACCAAAAACCATACAATGATATCGGCATTAATATTATCTTAACATGTGTAGTAGATTCTATTAGACAATCCAATTCTACCAGAGAATACTCGAAGTAGCGGTAAACATCAAGACCGAACAAAGCATAATTATTAAGTTCGTATTACTAATAATAATACTTTTATTTTTGATTTGTAAATCTATTTAAAATGACCTCATATCATTTGTTATTGTAGAATTCCGATATTGATTGTTAAACTCTGTATTGAAGATCTTTATCGTGGTACCAGTAAAAAGAATAAATATTAGGGAGAAATATTTCATGAATTTCTTTCTATAAGAAATCAATAGACCCAGAAGTAGTAATAAATAAAAATCAATAATGACACCACATATTTTGAAAACATAAACAAAAATAAATTTATAGTGTCCAAAAATTAGTTATAGGTTATACCAACACTGGTCGGTTCACAGTTGATGACTTGAATATCACATTATTGGTTTCAGGTTCATTATAGAATACAAATATTCTTATCATTCGAAATCGTAAGTTATAATATAAAAAGTAATTATTGATTTTGTCGTATTAATTAAAACAAAATACTCCAAATTTTATCTCGATCAATAAAAATTGATATCAGCGAAATTGGTGGATTTTGCAAATAATGATTTCACGTTTCTTTATCATTCCGTGAAAATTGTGAAAAATTGAATGCTTCGCGATTAAATACAAAAGGTAATTTCTTAAATAGAATCACAACGTGCACTTTATTTTCACGTATTTCCAATCAACTAAATGTTCCATCAAACCAGTGTACACTGGATAAGTTGTGAAAATATCAAAACCATTTGAAAATCTCTCTCTCTCTCTGTCTGAAGAATCATTATAAGCTTACGGATAACAATCAGTGCTACCGTGTGTCTGGTTGTTGTCAGTGTTTATAAATATGATGTTCGGAAAGAAATTGCAAATATTAATAACGGCTGATTTACTCCATAAATAATGAAGTTCACAACAAAATCAATATGTGAACTCAATAATGGAATTATTTGAATTCAATATTTTGATAAAGAGATTATTAAATTTTTATCGATAATTATTTGGTATTTTATTTTTAAAAATACCGCGTGTTATCGAATAAAATCTAGACGTTTTATTGAGTTCTGAATTTTTTAATGAGACGAAATACTAGCACCACTGAATTGGTATCAGTAATTATTTTACAATTACAAACAAAACAATATCTTTAAAAGCGTAATCATTATAAAATCACCGCTTGGTTAAAACTAGATAAGATGTACAGGTCATTTCATGAAGTGGAATTAATTCTTTTTGTAGCCATTTAACGGGAACAGTTTCAAAACTAATTGGGTTAGATATTGAACATATTAATAGAAGAACGATCATTTTCACTCATTGATAAAATCTAAGAGATTTGAAAGGTTCAGGGCCGGATAATATTGTAAATATGGATAAAACTGCCCCAAAAGAACTGCAGACCATTCCATTCATAAAAATAGAACATGACAAATAAGTGCATTGCATTTCTTTTCTCTCCAATGATTGGTAAGCGTAAACTTCAATATTTTATTGATTCGAATTCTACAATAACTAATAGAGTTGATCGATATCTTCAACATCAAAACTCATTAGATAAAAAAATTGTGGCAGACATATGAATGAAAAATTATGTTTTCGATAGAACATATTGATTATTGGATGATATTCAAATATCGATATTTATCCTTGAATTTTAGAAAATCAATAATTTTCTATTTCAATTATTGATTTCAAATTATTCAACATTGGAATTCATTTGTTTGTATCGTTTACTTGGTATGATAAATGTAAGATTTAATCTTTATTCTGCCAAATCATTTTAGAATGGCAACGTTTCCACGGAAACTCTGGAATTAAAGAAACTAAAAATCATTAAAAACAAACGAAAGATTTTATTTTAAATATTTTAAATTCATAAATGGCAATCAAAGTATTTTTAATCTAAATTTATACAAATGATCTTCAGTTAAGCAGATATCTCTATTTGAAATCAATAAATTTGGATTGATTTTTACAATTATTTTTTATATGGTTTTTAAAAGTTTTTTTTAATTAAAAATCAATCTCAAATTAGTAAAAAAAAAGTTAAATGTTGCTACCATGGATATGCAATCCAGATCTAGCCTTAATCAATAGTTATTGGCAAATGGTCGTTTAGGACTGAGAAATGAAGTTCGAGAAGATGTATTTTTCTGATGTAATATCGCAAAGGCTCACATATATTTCCATAATATTTTAATAGAAAAATTTATATCGCTCGAGTTGTGATCGACTGTTAAAATTGCTTTACAATCAAAATACGCAACCTGATTTTACAACATTTACAAAAATAATAACAAGTTTTTCCCTTCATGATAATATTTTGGCAATTTATTCAATTTTGAGCAATTGGGGTGAGCTCTTGTCAATAATTCCAGTGATGAATTGTTGACAAAATTCGATAAAAGGCATTTGGTCATATTTTTAGCTTTAAATAGATATTACACTCAAAAAACAATAAAAATAATCTATTTCAATATCGAATCATGTGAAAGACAAAATCCAATAAATACAATAAAATCACCTGAGATAAACCAATACCATTTATCTCGCGGTCCCGAAGTGCATAAGCATGGAATTTATTGTAACCTTGAAATGTAAATCCATTTGCCTTGAGGATTTCATGGCTTCTGTGATTTTTCAGACCAAATGTAGATGTGGTATCTTTTACAACTTCTGAATCACTAATTGCAAAATAAATGTAAACATTAACCACCTAGATCGATATCATGACACATTTAATTACCTGGACGCAGAGGTCGTTCGAGAACGAGAAAAGTTGTCTCTGGTGTCAAATGCAAAACCAACATGAGTTTCTAATTGGAGATTTTCTCCTTCTGAAAAAAGTCGTTGTCGTTTCTAAAGATAATAATAATCATAATAAAATTAATTATCGATTAAATAAAGAACAAAAATGTAAACAACAGTTTATTAACAATAAATTTATCTAAATTGATTTTGTTTTCATGAATCTATTATTATATTTTACGGTAATTATGAATTCAAAATGAATCTCGATTGTCGAATGGTAGTTGTATCGTCCTTTTATTTATGTTTCATTGACAATTTGATTGTGTTTTCCTTTAACGTTTAAAAATACAACAAAACCTTGTAATAAATCTAATTGGTTGTAATATTATTGATCCATTTTTATTAGAAATATGAACAAATCATTAATTTATTATTACTGTGATCATTGAAATAAAGAGAATTTGTCGCAAAATGTAAAGTAGCGAAATAAACGTTTTATATTATTTTATTTAATAAATAGATTTTTCATTTGTTGACTTTTACAATCTAAGTAGTGACAGAATAAATCAATAAAATAATTAATTGTTGTTGTCGTTCAACAATACAGTTGTTATTATTATTGTAAATAATATTGTTTTATCAATGTGTCTATCATTGATAATATTAGTATAATTGTAATAGTTGTTATTGTGAAAAGTTTGCTGATGGCTAGGACTATGTGATTGATGATAAACAACATGGTGATGAGCTCGACACCAGCAGAGATGTAATCTACGTATTTCATACCGATCGACAAACGGTACCCACTGAAAGAGAAGTCAATGGTTTGATCAGCAAATGCATAATAATTTAATAATAATAATAATAATAATAATATTTTTAGTTATAAATAAATTATCGATTAAGTCATATTAAAATATTAAAAAGAGCACTTATTGAAAGCAATGAAAAACTTGAAAAAACACAAGATTATAAAAAGCCACACTAAAGATTTAATCGATATTTTATTTTATTTATAAAATCAATAATTTTCGGCTTTTTATTTCGTCATTCTGCTAAATAATTCAACTTTCACTGTTATCGTCATTCTTTATCTTATTTATTCAGAATATTTTTCATGAAAATTCTTCTGCTTCTGTTTGCTAGTCAATTGGTCTCTGTTTTTGGCTGGCTTATATTTTCATCTCTCACATAAGAAGAGTTAGAAATTCAATCGTATATAAATGGATAAAAATATATTCGGGATTCGAGTTGAAATATCAAAATCTTTATCTTATCAATGTTTAATGAATTATTTTATTATTATTATTATTATTATTATTATCATTATTATCGTTATTATTATCATTATTATTATTACTAGATCTCTGATAAATTTTACCAAAAATATTGTGCAGTCTTAATAAATTATGATTTCATACGTAATTTTAATATAAATGTTTTTTATTATCGAACATGAAGATAGCTTAAATTGGTGAAAGAACTGGTGCTAATCTTCATGAATTTTTGTTAATTATTTATTAAAAATATAAAATTTAAAATCCTCATTCAAATCAATCAATAAATCACAGTGTGTAACATTAATTCGTCTAATTCATTACATTGTGATCAAATCTTAAAATTTTCGCTTTTAATTTTATTATTTATTGCTGTTATGACATCTCTAATAAAAATCCAACTTTTGGTGTTTGGTGAAATTGGAACAACCAAGCCAACTATATTATTATAATTTTTAAATCTATCCATTACAAGATCAGATATTAGCGCTTCCAGTTTTAATTTGAATGCCCTTGTTTGAAACAATAAAAGATCATAAATTAAAAATCCATTTTTTCTGTAAAGAAAAAATTTTAACGCTATGAAAACCAAGTTCCAGTGTGAATTAAAATTGGAATAATTATTGGACTGATTTCTGTTTCCACTCAACCGTAATAACTGAGCGGTGCGTTGATTCGACGATGAGTTAAACGCAATTTTATTATTGGTAATCATTTGATGGAACTGAATCCAGTGAGCATATTTCTGCAGTATAAATTAAGTTTTAATAATCCCATCATATCATTATTTGCCATAATATCATTCCAAATGATCAATGGTATCGAGTATCTAGTGAGAGACGATTGTCGTAAAAAAATTTATATCGTTAATTACACTCATTAATTCAATATAAATTACGGTATAATTTTACTCTTATCAATATATGGTAATGCATTTCATGATATATTATATCGTTTTCTTGTCGATGATTTCCAAAATCATTTGTTGATTCAGTCTAATAATTAAAACAAAAATGGTTCGCTTTAAAGTTTGACAATTGTTGTTGACAATTATAAATTTGTCCTTTTTTATAATTCAACTACATTCTTATCTTTCCGAAGGAT
>JBBMOY011146216.1:0-10312 GCA_037951405.1 Platydemus manokwari
CTAGTATTAATTAAAAGCGAAAAACTTATAACAGAAATCGAAACTTCATCACTTATAATTGTAAAATGATAATGAAACAATAAATGAATTCAATTCTTATATTATTATTATCAATTAAATCATTATTAATAAACAATTATCAAAAAAAATAGAAAGAGAATAATTCTATTCTTCATAAAAGCTAAAAAAGCAAAATCTCATACTTTTAATAAAAACATTTTCATTAGGTTTATCAAATAAAAATGATGATTGATTTATTGATTAAATATATTCAATGAAATACTTAATAAATATTTACGATGAACAACGAATGTGTTAATTTCATCTCGAGCTTGAACAGTTACCTTAACACAACAATAATACAACAATTAATTAAATTAGTAGAAACGGTTTTTCGAATTAAATTTACTAAGCCACAGACTAATTCAAAATCCGGTTAAATTTGTAATTAAATTTTCGATTAAATTGAAAATATTTTTCATTCATTATAATTATCTCGATTTTATTCATATTTGAACATGATTTGAAAATATTCATAATATATAAATTATATTTCGTTTATTAAGCTTCATATTAAGTTTAATATTCTAACTGCCGTATATTTTAAGCTGAAATATTTTTATTCGTTCAATTTATATTTTAAAATCGTAGAAATAGTAAGTTTAAACAACCAAATCAACGCCCTGCAAAATGTCTGTGCACACAAATGGAAATCATCAGTGCACAAAAATTTCTTAATGAGAACAAAGTGCTGGCTCAATGTCAAAAATTTTGTTTAAATTTTTGATTTGAGAATGGCATTGTTATTTCTTTTGCAACGAACAGTACAATAATTTCAAATGTTATGCTCAAAGAAAATTAAAATCAAAATCTGTAAACAGTTTTCTGGAACTTGTGCAACTTGCTTATAAAACTCAAGAATATTCTGATTTGGCAAAGTTGTTGGACATTGCTGGGAAATTTGTTGCATCAAGTGCAGACTATGAACAGGGATTTAGTTTAATAAATTCCATTAAAACTAAGTAAAGAAATAGAATGGGTGATGGACACCTGGACATAATTGTTAGAATTAAGAACTATATTCAAAGTAATGATGTGGTTGATTTATATTGTATGTCCAAAGTATGGTACAGGCAAAGACAGAAGAGAGAAGAATTAGAATGCTTGCACACAATTAACACAAACAAAAAGTAAAATCTAAAATTTATTTGATTTAAGTAATTGTTTTATTGGAGCCTATAGCATTAACATCATCGGTTTATTGTATCCCTACTATTGGTCTTGTCAAGAAATAAAAAGTCTATAAAATGAATGAATTGTTTTCTTGTCTTATGTTCATTCTTGTGCACCCAGGGCAGGCAATCAATTTAACTTTGTCATATTTTGCATAGCACCAAATATTGCGCGCAGAGACTTCCAAGAATTAGAGGGAACATTGCCCAATATATATGCCAATCTCATAAAAATCTTATTTCATATAATAGCAGTAGATGAAGAGCAATTTCTGGTTTCGTTGCAATTAAGATGAACTTACTAAAAATGCGATGAGAGTTGAAATGAGCTACAAATTGTGGAATAGAAGCCAAAAAATGTGCAAATTTGGGAGCGCACCTTTAGTTATGTTTCTAATTAACAATAACCCGAAAGCACCAAAGACATTTTTGACGATACTTCATAAACGTTTTAACGAAAAGTAACAATAAGCTATTTGCTTTAAATGTCTACGGATTGGTCACTATGCAAAAAATACGATAAATCAAATATTAAGTCGCACCAACTAGATCTTCATTTAATTACTTGTGGAACTAGTCATCTAATAGTGAGTCTCGAACTTTCTTTACCGAAACTGTAGGTCAAGTACTGTAGACATTCAAATGCAAGTAAGGTGTGTTTCTAGTTGTAAATATGGACATTTGGCATCTCCTTCAAATGAAAGCAAATTTCACCATTTATCTCTTAAAAATAAAGTGAAAAAGAATTGAGTAAATACAACAATTTCACAACTTAGAGAGAAATGAAAATTATCTGTTATGAGAAACAATGTAAATTGTTTCATTGACAAATTCAAAGTAAATGAACATTAGAATTTTATTACAGATCTAAATGAAATATTAAGAATTTAATGAAAGTAAAGAAAGAATTTCAAATAAGATGTTGATTAGGTAAACATTGGAATTTGAATGACGTATTTTGAAGAAATTTCCTGACAAGTTTGAAATATTATGAATGAGAGCATTGACAACATGGTTATAAGAAAGAATAATTTAATTCATATGTTTTCTGACAATTCTCTCAAATGACATGATATTTTATTATTGTACTCTATTTTATGTATGGTCTATGCATGTGAATTTGTTTATTGACAAAAATAAGATCGGAAGGCAGCAGTATCATGAGTCGACAATGATTGGACTAAAAATTATATACAAATTGATCAACATAATAAATAACATCCTAGTACAGTAAATTGTTAAAATCCACTTTATATAAGCACAAATACCATTCAATATATAAGGATCAACTCAGTTTCTGAGGGTCATAACCAATATTGTTAGAAATACAGATTGAAGGATAAAGACATGGGCCACAAAAGTCAAAAAGAAATGACCTGTTATGTTAGTAGGCATCTTGATCCTCCAACAAAAAGGAATAATAAAGGAAGTACGGAGATCAAAAAAGAGAAAAAAGAAACATATTTTCAGAATTCCGTAGTCACAAATACTTCAATGTGATAATGGCTGCTATCACTATAATGTGAATTGTTATGGAATTCAGAGAATATATCCAGGAAGAGTTTTTACTTAAGCTTTCAATAGCATCAGAAGTACTTCCAAATTCGGTATTTATACAATTCGAGATCTATCAATAGTTATTGTATTTGAGGATTTGGAGAAAAACCAAAAGGAGAATGCAACTTTTATCAGTTGAGGGTAATAATTAAGAGTATATGGGATGTGGAAATCCGGGAAGACCCTGATTCCGCCTTGAAAGATGCCAAAGCCGTTTTATCAAAATATCTAAAATTAGAATACCTCTGGCTAAATCATGACAATACACAAAAATTGCGGAAAAGAAAGATATGGCTAGCAAGAGAAGTCTGAGGCATCATACGAAAAACATGCAACTAATGGACAAAGAAAAGAATAACAATAAAAATCGGTGAAACTCAACAAGGAAACTTTCCCATATATATATAGACTGATCAAAAAGATCTTCAATTAAATGAAAAAATAAAAATCTTATTAAAAGCGTATGTAGATTTAAAAATTTGTGAACACAAGAGAATTGAAAAAACCATATGTGGACAAGAACTACTAAGAACACTTGAATAGAGGAAAATTTTAGAGCTAGAAACTAAAATTGAATAGAATTGATTAACAATTATCGGACCTTACAAACAGTGTGAAAAGTGATACTTTCTGTGAAGAATAACTTTAAATATATTCAAATTTTTTCAGTAAAGAAAATTGAAATTATAATGAAACTTTTGTCAATCATTTTTTGTTTTAATTATTTTTTTAATTTTATTATTTGTACAGATTATCTAATCTATAACTGTTTACCCAATCAATTAATTTGTACAAACGAAAATTACATATCATTTACCAATAATAATTATTAATGCACATGCAACCATTCATTAAAAATATAGCCATTATTAAGTAAGTTGTTTTTTAATAAATCGTTAACGATTAAAAATCGAAATGCATTGGTGATTATTGAAAATGTCACAATAAAAAAAATTGCTTTTAATCACAAAAAAAGTCACGGATATTGAATTAACAATTATTGACTGCTGAAGCTTTGTTAGAATTATTGATGTCAGAATTATTTTGATAATTTCTAATTCTTGTGGTGGAACCCCAACATCATATTTCTGTCTAGTATCGATGATGAAACAATAAACAATATTAAATTATCATTTTAAAGACAATTTAAAACTGTTAAATATCTTTCTGTGCAATTTCATTTAAATAACTGCAAAAATTTTGCTAATGGAAAATCCAAACAAAATTACTCATATTAAAAAATTAAAGATTTTATTCTGGGTTCAAGAAAAATTCGCATAATTTGAGAAATCATTTGAAAATTATTGGGGATATGTTGCTATCATTCGTAAATTATTTCGAACAATTACATTCAATGAAATGAAAACGAAAGCAAAATCAAAAATGAAAGCGATAAATTAGAATACAAATGATAAGAAATAATAAACTAATTAATTTTCTAATAACGATTATTCAATGAAAAAGTGTAAAAATTTATTTTAACGAAAATCATATTAAAAATTTACGATTGTCCATGGATAACCAAAACAATTACTAATATTTAATATTGTTCGCACCAAGAAAAATTCAAGCCTTTAAACTAATCCCATTTTATTTTGAAAAAGCAATTAATTTTGGTTATTTAAACTAAACAGCTTAATTTTATCGAAAGAATTTCCCTTCAAAGGAATAAGCGGATGAATTCGTTAGGCAGAAGAACCATTTTAGGATTTTAAGATAATAATAATAATAATAGATTCCAATCAATTATTATACGTACACATTTGTGGGTGTAATAAATATAATTCTTTTTTGATAAAATTAATCATATATAAAATTTCATGAGTTTGAAATTTAAATTAAAAAAAACATAAAGATATAAAAATATTCAATGATTATAATCAAATAATTTAGTCATTAGAGCTATTATATTTTTAAGATAAAATTTATATTCAGACTGAAGATGTAATTCTAATTCAAAGTTTTAAATTTTAAATATTCGATTACTAATAGAAAAAATTGATAATCAGAAAAATGTCGAATGAATTAATAGATGATGATGAAAAGCAACGTTTATTAGCTTCTTATATTTCCGCTGATGATGATAACAGATTTAAACGACTGCTTAAAGACATTGACCCACTTGAAGCTCGAAAGATCACCATACAAGACACTGGTCTTACTCTGCTTCACTGGGCTGCCTTAAAAGGATCTTTAGTAATTCAAAATTGGTTGCTTGATAAGCTGGAATTTCCACCTGATATTGATAGTAATAATGAAATCTGGAGCCCAGCTCATGTTGCTGTCATTGGAGGAAAAGACGTCTGTTTGGAAGCTCTGCTATTGAGAAAACCTGAAGTTATCAATCGCCCCGATAAAAAGTTTGTGAAAATTTTAAATGTATGATTATAAGTTACTATTAGAGGATGTACTCCCTTGCATTTGGCAGCCGCACATGGAAGATATCATTGTATGAAGATTATATTAAAAAATACAAGAGTGTTGCCAAATGTTGATATGACATGTAAAATTATGAGATGGACTCCGCTCATGTATGCTGCTTGGCATGGCAGAATATCCTGCGTGGAATTACTGATTCGTCATGGAGCCACAACAGATTTAGTCGACATTGAGGGCAGAAGTCCTCTCCATTTGTGTGCTGCTGAAGGTCATCTTTCTCTGGTGAAATATTTCATGGAGGATGGTTGTTATGACGTAAACAAATGTTTAACAGCTACCGATAATCATGGATTAACAGCTTTGTAAGTTCAATGTATAAATTGCTAATCTTAAAATCACGAACATGGAATGACTTCAATAATGTGTTAAATGAATTAAAACTAATCTTAATCATTTCTCTTATATTTTAAACTTTCAATATAAGTTATAATTTACCAAACAATTATTAACTATAATTAACACATTGACTATCCATATTTTTAAATAGGAAATCATAATAATTCCTATTTAAAATGCTACTCTTCAATAAACAAACAAGTTTAAGAATATTTCATGAAATTGTAAATAATTTTAATAATGGGTTCTGGAAAACAGATAAATGATCGATATAACTGTATTTTAGTTAACGGCCAATTAGAGGTCTTTGGAGAAAATATAAATGCTATGCAACAACAAAAACACTGACTTTGTTATACTACATGGAATCATATTTGAATTATTATACCAATTAGTAACACAATGACTTATTTCATTATAAAACAATAAAAAGTAATTTTTTATTATTTTCACACATGATAGAATTATTTTATAATTCGTATAATTTTAATTCCGATTCAAATTTGCATTGAAAGCAAATCTTTTAACTGGTCATGAATTCGTGCAAAGACAGACAGTTATATACAATTCATTTATGTTGAATTTTCTTTAGTAGATGACAAAAAACTAATGATCATTAATAACTTTAGACGAATAGCTCAATTGAATAACAAGGACGAGATAGTGGCATTTTTGGTGGAAAAGAAAAACGATCCGAAAACATGGGAGGCAGACGATGACCTTCAATTTCCTGGCCACATTGCTGCATTGAACAATGATATTTTAAATCTCAAAACTCTTATAGAAAAAGGCAATGTGAGTATTAACGATACTGATCATCGGGGATATACTCTATTACATAAAGCATGCATCGGTGGTCATTATGCTATTGTAAAATGGTTAATAAAAAAAGGAGCTTCGATTTGGGTTAAAACTCTTGGTAAAGAGACCGCACTAGAAATTGCTAAAAGGTACTTGAGTGATTAATTTAAATTATAATTTTAATTAAAAGAAATAATATGATTTTATATATTAAGTTACAAATGTGTTTAATAGTTATGTTAACATTTCGGTTTAATTTAAAGCCGGCGATTTTCCATGTGATAATAAAGATTTTTTGAAGACAATTTTGTTATTAAAATTAATTCAAGGTCAACAATTGTTGGATATGATACATAAATAAACACAAGAATAGGAAATAAAATCAACAATGGCTGTCTGAGAAAATATCACAATTCAAAGAACAGTTAAATTGAATGCAAAAAGCAAGATAGTTCAAAAACACGAGAGAATGTTATTCTGAATGAGATAAAATTTGTCATGATAATTGTCGGTCAAACTTATCGAAAAAACCTCAATTTTGAACCAGAAACGAAAGCGACATAATAGGATACCAATTCTAGGCGGGAAAGACTATCGTCCTCAAAGAAATACATTGGTAGAAGACTATTCAGTTTACGCCATGAAATATTAGAACCAAAAAGAAAAAGTGCATATTGGTAATAGTTCTTAGATAAATATTGATAGTGACACTTTAAAAGATACAGAAATGCTTTATATCAAGAGGAACACGCTTTTACTGATTATGTCTCATTAAGAGAAGGGTGAATAAGAATCAAGATGTTGAATTATATTGAAAAATTAATGCACACATTTCATCACTGGAATTGAGATAATAAAAATTAAGAAAAATTAAATTGAGTTTAGAGATTATGCGATACTTAAAAGAAAGAATAAATAAAAGTAAATCATGATGGTGAACGACAATGAAGTAGAGATAAGACAATTATGATTGAATATTATTGCAAATAATACGAATAACATGAACTTGAAAAGTTTTTGGTGCTCAATGGCCAGAGTCTTTAATAATTTATGAATGGCTATATTGAGTATAAAACATCAAGTACGTAGTGAAAGTAATTTACCAACGTAACAGAAATTACTTGAGAGTTAATTACAAAATTGTCGCACATGAGAAAGGAAATAATCTTACCGTTTTGGTCAAGTTTGACATGTGTGATCTTTTAAAACGTTTTTGTCTATTTAAAAGATATTGTCAATTAGCCATGGATGTTCAGAGTAATTAAATGAGTCTTGAATGCGTGCTTGTTTATCACAAAAATATAAATCAGATTAGATTAAAAGAAAAACAAATTTAAGTCCGTAAGTTCATTATTTCTAGAATAAATTGTTGCGAATGAACAATGTTCGTTCTACTAAGAATATAAAATACTAATTATTGATAAATTTAGTAATTTGTTAAGACTAACAATCTTAGTAAACACATAATGAAAGAGGTAGTTTTCTAGACGATTCTTAATATAACTAAGAATTTTGGTGAATAATGGCAAGTTTTATGAAACCAGGATTATCTTTTTATCGATAACAATTATATAAGGTTACAAAGAAAATTATTTTAACATTACAGAAACACAAAAAAGCTCTGAGAATTTTAAAATAATAAATAAATCAACTTTTAAATAAGAAATTAATTTATCATAAACATAACAACAACTAATATAATTTGTCTGAATATTTCTATTAGACATCTTTTGCGGGTTGAACTTCTTAAATTTTTTTCAATTCTAATTTATTGAAATGGTTTAAATTACTAGCAAGGCTCAACCTTTTTATCATTGAAACGCAACACAATGAGACAAATTCCTTACCTTTCCAGTGATTTTAGATGGAAAATCACTATTCATATCGAAAATGGAATTGAAAGCACATTGTTGCATTATATTTTTACTAGTTCGAGATAAAATTCAGACCTATCTACCTATTGTGGTCTAACAGATGCACAGCTCATATTTTTATTATATCTTTTACTATAGACCAATCATCTTACATTTAATTTCAAATAATATCATACCACAATCTAAATCATCCACTCAGTTTACTTAACAAAACTGGTTGATGATCTAATAATTTTGACCAAACAATAATTAAAGATCGTCAATTTGAAATGAACTGTTTTTGTTGGATTATTCAAATGTTTTATTTAATTTGCCATTTTTATATTGCTTTATTTTTTTAAATCAGCTTTGATACTTAATTTATTCAGCTTTAAAAATTGGCTGTATGGTAGTTTTTTTTAGTTTAATTTTGTCTCAATTTAATTCTTAATAGATGTAAATAATATTAATATTTATTTATTCAAAAGTATTTACTAATACATTCGGATTTAAACAAATACAGGCACACACAGACACACACATATATATATATTCATTAAATAAATACCATTGTATGAAGGGAGAGAAAATTGGTCTACTCAGTACTACAACAAGTCTTGCCAAGAAAGTATTACAAGAGATTACATAATCTCATTACACTGAAAGATATTTGTTTATAAGAATAATTGATTTATTGATTTATTTTAACAGTGAATTTTGAAATAAACTTAACAATCAATGAAAGTAAGAATATTCCTACTAATTGCTTGTCATTAAGCCTAATTGCTTAGTATTTTTTAATAATAATAACCACTGACTTTTTCTTCGAAAAGTAAGAACATCAACATGAATTGAGAATTCACTTGCTGTTATTATGATTGGCGTTTCACTTTGTAACTGAAACGTTTTGTTTATTTTCCTATTATCATATCATTTATTTCACCTCATTTCTAATAATAAATAACAATTCGGAGCGTTTCTTCAATATCTTTTATTGTTTACATTAATTTTTGTCTAACTAACCAACACCAAATATAATAATAAAAGTCAAGAAACAACATCAAACATTTAAGGTGGAAAAACAAACTCTTATAAAAGGCTGATAAATTTAATCTGAACGAAGACTCGTAAAAATTCGAGTGATTTAAATAGGATCGACAAGTTGGAATACAATTTCTCAGTTGAATTAGACCCGATGATATTGAATGATCTAAACGGTGAAACGGATTTATTTGAAGGATATTTTTGTTTCGTGTATTTTAAAGAATTTTCGTAACAGGGCATACTAAATAATGCTTATAGCTCTCAAACACACCATTTTTAGCGTAGATTAGGTTGAAAACTTTCGTTTTTTTAAGTGTGTTGATTATTGGTTGATCAAGTAAAATATCTGCCTAATTTAATTACGTTAGTGTTGATCGCTATATTGTGTTGCCGCTTTTTAACCGTGGAGTGTTATAGATATTTCAAAAATAGACCCTTCGCAACTATTTGAACTTCGTTAAAATCGGTATGTTATATCGTAGTTTCATCCAATTCATTGTTAAGGTTCTTTATAAATTGATGTATAGTGTAGAATCACAATCCATTTATAATTTTTATTTTATTATTGTTTGTATCGCTGTTAATTGTTAATAAATATTTTTAGCAGTAAGCCTTAGGAATTATAAATAATAGGAATTATAAATAAAATAGGAATTATAAATCATTGTTCATTTTCATTAGTATCACAGTTCATTGTTTAAATAAGTCGGGACTAATGGATAAAATATATCACTATTGCCACACATATTATCTTCAAGATTCAACAACATCAAATACATTACACCAGTAGCCTTAATCAAAACCTCATAGAAACTTATTAAATCAATAGTGATATTAAATAGAATTATTCTTAGTAAACAATAAAATTAATAAGGCCCGAACATAACATGTTTATCATACCACTATTTGGTCTGCTTAATTTTGGTTTCTTTATTTTAATTGGTAAATATGATTCCATTGTTTTAGTAAACTGATTTTTTTGTTTGAAGTAATTCATTTTCAAAAATAGAAACCTACTTTTATTTTATAATTCTGTATTATAAGCCATTA
>JBBMOY011146327.1:0-10310 GCA_037951405.1 Platydemus manokwari
ATCAAATGTCAGCGCTGCGGAGTCGATACTCACGCCACATCTGAATGTACACTTCGGGGACTGGAATGTACCAAGTGTAACCGCAAAGGACATCTCGAGAAAATCTGCAGATCAGCCGCTTTCACAAAGGAACGAGACGAGGTGAACACTCAAGGGAAAATTAAGTGCTTCACTTGTGGAAAATTTGGACACGTACAACGATCTTGCCCCAGCAATCAAGGGACCGACAAGCCAACAGCTGAAAAAGTCATGATGGCTCAAACTCTGCCCGCATATGAAGAGTGGACTCGGATGCAACAGTTAGAACATGAATACTTGGAGGAAGTGAACCGCAAACTCACCTAAAGCATCTACGCGAACGGTGTTTAGTCTATCAAGAGGCTATCCGAAAGGGGAACCATACCAACCCTCCCTGGATCATTCATACGCTCAGTCTAGTGGCACCAGCTCAAGCAGCTCCGCCACTTATCTGAAACTGATTTATACGTTAGAAGAAGCACGGGCTCTTCTAACAGTTAAAATAAATAATTATATGCAACTCACTCCGTCAAGAGAGCAAACAGAAACTTCTAATGAGTTACAAACTCCATGCATATCACCGATAATCATGCGAGCCGAGAAAGCGTATACATGCAACGAGTATGAAGAAGAAGCCGACACTACCCAGGTAGTCGAAACGTGGGAAATCGAAGAAATTTCCAAAGAAAAAGCAAATGAAGCTAAACCAAGTCTCACGCAAGTAATCACTGCTGAAAATGTGCTTGCAACAATTGAACTAACAGCTGAGGAACAATCAACTTTGACTCAGTTCGCTCGCAATTTATTAAGAGAAGCTCAAAGGAATCCGCAAGACGAGCAGATGATCAAGAGTATCTTAAGTAATCACATTTACACCACTATACCTACCGATGTATTGGCTGCCACCGCACCAATACTGGTTGAACTATTGGATAAGGGAGCCATTTACCGAAAGGAGGTACAGTTACTCCTACAGCGAAATGGGCTAGCCATTCGGAGTCAACCGCAAGGAGCACCGATGCTCAATCTACACATTCGAACCAGTCATCACGGGAACTGGCTCAAGACATACTCTTGCTTCACATACGTTCGCAAACTCAGACAGGACATTAGACAAGAAAAATCAATTACGGAACCATTCATCATCACAATTCAATCGAATCCGGTAGATGATGACGAATATTTAGTTGACGTAGGCTGCTTACCAGACTTCGTTACAGTGGTAAAAGTACTGATAACGCCAGTGGAATCCAAACAATGGAGACGGATACCCACACTGTCCAAGGCAGAAATCGAGCCAGAAACGGGAAGAGTGGAGACACAGTTGCCAGTAGACTTAGATGTGGAACCACAGGAAACATCTCAATTCATGGACTACCAGCCAGAGTATGATCCACAACCATCTCCACCACCACCAGAACCGATCGTCGATGAAGTTATCGAAATAGTGGACCTCGATCCACCAGCTAATAAAATCAGTCAGAATCATGAGGAAATCATACAAGAGATAGAAAATCCTCCTCCAAAACCAGATCCACCAATTGTGCCAACGCAGGACACTAGTGGACCACCGCGGAAACGAAGAAACAGAGACACACATGCCCGCACCAACAGTCAGGTACAAGCACAGCTGCTACGATGACTGGCGGATGATACAACCATAAACTCCAAACAAGACATCCAGCAATGTCTCTTGCGAATTGCTAAAGGGATTGATCCCTATAACCAACGCTTGACAGAAGTAACTACCGAGGGTTACGAAAAGCTACTCAATGACATAAGCAGATACATGCCTAGGATTCGACAGATCACACATGATCATCCCATCGTTGATTCAGAAAACGTGTTATGGGAAATTATCAAATACGGAGTTACTGCATCAAGAGCTAAGATCATATTGATCAATTTGGCCAACAAAATCATGATGGCGTCATACGGAGACACATTACACTACCAGGAAACATTGCAACAGACGGTCAAATTAGCTCATCGAACCATAGGAAAATGGATTCAAACGCAAGGAGGATGGACTCAGTTCGGTTACACCGAGTCACTCACCGCAGAAGGACTAGGTAACCTCAACAATAATGGATTAATGAACACATTAATAAAAGTTATACTCATATGCAGCTTGATTGGAAAAACATCTATGCTCACCGCATATGATTGTTCAAACCCCAAGCTATCCACCATCTATTCGTTAGTTGATCTGTTCGAATGCCCAGCAGTCAATGTCAACAGTGTCAGACAGGGGCCACGAGAGTCCTTTTATGTGTACCAGGAATTAGAATTCGACCGAACTACAATCAGGGAATGTAGGGTCACGAAGGCCACATTTTTACTGATCTGATAAAACTGACTATATTCATAAATTTGTGCTTTTATTATTATTTTTAATATTATTATTATTATATTGTTATTATTATTATTATCGTTATTATTCTTTATGTAATAATTAATATTATTCTTATCTGATTATCAATATTATTATCATTATCACATCTTATTATTATTATTAATACTATTATTATTACTCGAGTACCTTTTATTATTTATTTTGTTATTATTATTTTAAATTTGTTCCACTCTATCGTTTCCTTCGATTTACAATTTGAAAGAATACTCAAAATCATTATTATGTATTGAACTAACCGCAGCATTTTGAACCAACTAAAACAACCCAAAAAATAAATATAAATTGATATAACATTTTTTAAATAAGTTACAAATCCGAAAAATAACGTCAAAAATTATAAATATTTCATTAAAATACAAAAAACCAAATGTGTTTTAATATTATCTAAAATAGTATTTGTTTAACTACTTCAAAATAGTTAATTATCATTGCAACCTCATTGTCATGAAAAATTGTTCAGCAAATATTTTTGGCAACTGCGTTATTCCCAAAAATAAATCATCCCAATTTGGTTTCATAATCGACTTTATTTGTGGGTTGTCACTATTTTTAGCATTGACGTGTAAGAGTTGCTAATAATAGCAACCTATTTGAGCAAATTAACTTAAATTGCACACAAAGCATTCCAAACAAGTATAAAAGCAGAGAGCCACAGGAAGACATTGCACAATTACGACGTACTTGTATAACCTTATAAAAATTTAGCAATTCGAAGAAATTTAACTTTGAAGCTATTTTATTATATACCAATTTCAATCCGAAGAATTTGAATAGTGACAAAACTTGATGTATTTAATGAGTATTATTAATTGTTTAATTAAATCTAGACCGTTGATAATTTTAACCTTGTGGTCCTTTAAAATCTATAGGTTCAACTTCAAGGTCCCCACTTTCATTTTATCTTGACAGGCTTGCTCAAGCACCTAAGCTCCATGCCCTTTACTGTTTCTTGGCCACTATTCTGCTTCAACAATAGCGATCATCATCTTGTAATATTATAAAATTATTGTGTTTAGATAATTAATTATTGTCGATTAATTCATTTCATTTTGTTATATTTTTGCCTTTATTCATTATATTTTATTTGATTATCATACATATTTAAAAATTATTTTGCATTATGTTTTCCGAGCGTTTAAGCAACAACAACTTCTTACCTGACTGGAATTCAGATAGGATGAAGATTTTTGGGTGAATATATTTAACTTTATCGTAATTCAAAATCCTTCTGATAATAATAACCGTATTAGTTTACATATTTTTACCAATTGAACATTCGTAATCTAAACTTATAATTGTTATAAACCGCCTCAGCAATCTTTAACAATTATACGCTATAACATACAGTAATTACTCAGTAAGGATAAAGATAATAAAACACAGAAAAGTTATTTTGTCATAATCAATAATAAAACACATAAAATAAAATATTAATTTGTCACAACTAATGTTGAGATGTGAGCTATAATTAAACTTTGGATATTGAAACTCGCTTGGGTTTGGGAATTCCGTAAAAGAGTCTCAACGAATATTGGGTAATTGCTCAGGCTTGGAATTTGTGGTTAAATAATATTGGAAGATTTTTGGAGTGATCGAATTTTTTGGAATTAAGATTTTAGAATGATTGGTTGTCGAGTAATGGAATTATCAGATTGTTTGGGACAAGGTATTTGATGTATTAATTGATTGAATTGGGATATTGTTGTTCTGAGTTTTGGGGTGTTTGATGTATTGGGTATTGATTAAGAATTTAGAGGTGTTCTGGATTTATTGATTGATGATGTGTTTTAGATTATGTGTATCCACAACATTCACAGTCATCGGAGTTCTTTCCCAATATGCTACTCGAGTTTGTCTGTTTCTTATTAACATTAACAAAATAATGAATTCTGGGTTATTAATATTAATATTAATAATTATAAATTCATTAAATATTTATTATTGGATTATAATATTGCATAGACTTGTCACTGATTTTAAGTTATTACAAAATTTCCTTTAATATTAATTAGGTATAATTATTAGGTATAATAATTCAAAGTTTTTAAACTAGATTTCATTAAAAGATTTTTAATAAAATGTTTACTAGAATTAAAAAATAATTCTTTATTAAATTAAAAAAATTAATTTATTTTCTTGATTGATAAAATTATTTATATTCGCTATAAAATTAATAAATTTGTTAAGATGAATGTACTACAGTGTTAAATCTTGAAACTATTTACTCAAATTGTTTAAATATATACTGGTCTTTGGTAACAAGGCTGTTGATATTTTAAATTTAAAAACACAAGCTTATACTTGAAATACATAAAATATATTACTTTAAAGGATGGAAGCTGATAAGTTAGAATTGATTAAATGCCGTAATATTGAGGTAATGTGATACAATTTCAAAATTTAACTTTACTAATACATCAGTTGGAAGAGCAATTGAAATTATGCCAAAATGATTTAAAAAAGAAAGACGATCATATCAAAGCTTTATCTAGGTAAATTTCAACTTTAAATACGTTTATTGACAGAGTTATAAAGTATGGAAATAAAACGAAGCAGTTCTGACAGTTCGGATTCTATTCAAACGAAAGCCGAATTAGCATCGATACAGTTACAATTGAGTAATGTTATGCAGAAGGTATTGTTGACAATTTTCATTGGTGAAAACAATATTTGATCACAATTTCATTGAAAGCTGGAAGAATATGAAATCAATATCAAAAGTAAAGCCGAACAAGTTCAAGAATTGCAAGCTTCGAATCGCAATCTTAATGAACAATTGGATAAATTTATTGCCAAAGAATCGGAGCTTCAAGCTAGTTTAACTGCTGCTGAGAAATTATCTAATGAAATGAGCTGTGCCAATTCAAGAAGCGAGTTGGTAATTGTTTCCTTGCAAAAAGAATTAACGGAATTCACTGAGAAAATTATCGAACTGGAACAGCAAATAAAGTAATCGACAAATCGGATTAGTTGTTATTTGACGAATATCTTGACTGAATTCAGAGATCTCACCATCACGAAGAGTTCGTCCGATCATTCTCACGAAATGTTGACAGTGAAAATCAATGAATTCTACTCCAATCTCACGATGCATTTGAACGTTGAATCGGATTCCGAACCGAATACGGTATTTGAAAAGGTGCAACAGTTGGACAAAACCGTCTCGTTTATTTGATTTTGCGATATTTTTCAGGTTAAACATTTGACCAGCGAAAACAATCAATTGAAAGGTGAGATCGATAATTTGAAAACAACGGCCAAAGAACGAGAGGAGAAATTTTTGGAAAGTCGAGAATCAATGAGAAAAATGATGCAAAACATCGATAAAGACAAAGGAAATCTTGAAGATTATATTCGAATGAAACGCGAAATGACATTCGTAAGGCAACATGGCCAGGAGAGATTTGATTGGTTAATGAATATTTGGTTTTTTGTAGGAAATCGAGAAGATTAATGCGGAGAAGAAATCGATGGAAATGAAGAGTTCCGAACTGGAAAACCAGTTAATCGACACGAAAAAGATTCTCGAAGAAACCAAGAAAATTCTCGAGGACAAAGAAGCCCAATTGGCTAAGATTTATTTGGAGAAACGCGAGTCTAATTTCAGCATGGTAAATGTTAGTAGGGAACTCGATGGTTTCAAAGAATCAATAGCAGGCCTTCTAGGAAACCCTTTGAATCGATGTTCACCGACGGAAGAAGCCATTAAAGAACGATTAAAGAGTCTCATTCAGGAAGCGAAAGAAAAGGATAATGTGAGATGGATAGATTGTTAGATTAAATAATCTCATTGTCTTTGGGCTGTAGTCGATATCCGTTCTCAATGTAAAATTGAAAAATGTTTCCGAACAGTATGAGAAACAATATGAGAACTCAAAGGAAACTGGTTTGAAAGCACGTCGAGTGGAATTGGAATATCTGGATTTAACAGAACGCATTCGTCAGTTGGAAAAGGAGCTGTCTTCGAGAGATGTTACTCGAGACTCATTAAGAGCAGAAAAGGAAAAGGTTTCCAATCTCAATTTTGTATTCGATTACTTATATTTGTTTGTCGATTTAGTTCTACCATTTTCTAAGACGACTGGCAACGACATTTAAAATGGATCCGTACACTCACGAACAAGATTTTTCCTTGATTTTCGATGGTATTCTCGGTAAATGTTGAGAGATAGGTAGCTGAGTAGAATGATTTTTCACAAATTTATTTTCAGATCGAGCATCTCATCTGGTTCACAGCGAAAATGAAAAGAATATTGATACTAGTCAAACGATATCCTCTTTAAAGAAGCGACTTCGAGATGTGAAAGACCAATTGCATAGCCGGGATTTGCATTTGGAAATGATGAGAAAGAAATTGGCGAACCAAGACGACAAGATTCGAGAAGCTTATGAAGAAGTGGATCAGAAACGGGATTTAGTGGACAGTGAAGAAACTTTGAAGGTGAAACTGTCCAAGATACAGAAAAAAGTTGAACAGCTGAGAAACGAAAATAAAGTTTTGAAAGCCGAGCTCTTTGAATGTTCGGATATCAAGGTAAAAATACTGTTTATTGATTTCTCTATTTGAGATTATTATTAATATTTTATATTTGTTATGATTTTGGGGGGGGTATGCTAATATGGTGCTGGATTTCCTAACCAAGTAATAAGGGTGATTGTAGTTAAGTAACAGTGGCTCTCGTTTAGAATACATCAATTTCATTTCCTTTACAATGATAATGATTATAATTATTGTTGGTTATTGAAAATATGTTTGATATAAACATTTATTTATTAAATTACATGTGCTGGTTAACTCATTTCAATGCAAATATCAATAAGTAACACGTCATCTGTCTTCAACTGGCTTTATCTAGTTGCGACATTTATAAACGAGAATTTGTCCATGCTCAATTTCTAAATGATGTTATCATTTCCAAGGATCAAATTAGAGTTATCTATTCATACCAAGTTTTTATTATGTCGTCGCGTAGCAGTGTATTTTGTTTCAAATCGAAATTTTTGTTCTAAATTGATTCTGATTGATCGGTGATCCACTTTGTATGATTGTGTAGACATGCGTGTATGTAAAATATCGAGACATGGGTTCAAAGATGATGAAAATTATTGTTATGTGGTACTATTATAATTATAATTTGGAGTTAAATTTATAAATTAATCACCAAGTTATTCTACCAAATTGAATTATTTCTATTTGAAATATTTATAGCTATTAACTTCCTCCAAATTCTAATTATCAATATATAAGTTACCTGCAAGACTTTAAAACATGGGTAACCAAGAGTGTAAGAAGTGAATAAATTCGTGTTATCATTAATATAACGGTTCTAATAAACACTCGGAAGATATACATTTAAACCCATTAGAAATATGCTATTATTAAATGGACAAAGAAATAATTGGAATGGAAGGCCAAATATAAATAGTATTAGTATAAGCTTGCACAAAAATTCACGCATTAAAGAAAATTTCGAAGGCGAGTAATAAGCAAACATTTTGCGCATAATCAATAAGTTCCAGTCAATCGATTAAATGACTCTCGTAACTTTCAATTCAATTTTCTACCTTATAAATTATAATCATGCAAAACTAATCTTATTTTATGGTTAACAGCATCTACTAAAATTTCTTGCAATAAGAAATATTCATCAAATCCTTTTTCTAGTTTATCAATCGACTATTTCATTAATTTTGAAATCGAGTCTGTATAGCTGCCATTAGACAGTGCTATTTTGCTAACAATATCCATTATCCTTATAGCAAGCCAGCCTTCAAATAACAATAATATATACAAAACAAATTTGTTATTCATATTTATGTATTCTGTTTTCAAGAAGAAAAATTTACTTGTCAATTGCCTCATTAATTATTTATCATATTTTTATTTATACACACGCGAACTATTTTCCGAGAAGTCTCAAATTCATAGTGTGATATATATAATCGAATAATATCAAGTTTCAATATATTTAATTAAAATATTTTTATAGATATTATCGATAGTCAATTGTGATTGAATCAACTGACTTATAAAACTCCGCCAATGTGTTAAATGATATTTTTACACTTTTATTAAGTGTCTATATGCATTACGACTCCTAAATCTAACCTAGATCTAATTATTTATCTAGAGTTAACAAATTTTAGTAACTTTCAATAAGATGCATGAGGAACCATGATGGTCATCGCAGAGCAATTATTTAGAAATAGTGAGAATACACAAGGTAACAGTCGCAATATTTTAAACTCTAAATTGATTTTACTATTGAATAGGAGAGACAACGAGAAATATTGTGAGATAATCACTACTCCTGTGTTTGCAAAGACTATGCTTTCCACTGATGATCCCTAAATTTTATAAAAACCTGGTTCATTCTTGTTATCCAAATATCCAAATTAAAATCCAAAGATTTCCAAATTAATTTTCTATTTTCTACGGTTAATTTTTAATTTTATTGTGGGTGAAAATGATCAGTTTGATGAATTAAAATAGGTCATATTGTCATTCAATCTACTTTTATGATGTTTGTTTTGTTATATGTTAGTTAGATCCAATAACTGTTAATCACATGTTTTCAAAAATTTTATTAGTAGCTATTACTGATGATCGCTTAAACTCAATTTGATGTTCTTTGTTAACTTTAATATTTTATAATGTGATTCTCTGTTGAGTTGTCAAAAATTTTTAGATAATTTTTTCTAATTTCTATTCCATTAATTCAGAGAGCAGCCTCAAATCAGAACAAAGAATTGGAAACATTGCAACATAATTTGCAAAAGCTTGAGCGAGTGCGACAAAAACAAGCTGAAAAAATTGCCGAATTCACTAAAAATAATGACAAGTTTGAATTTGAAGCCAATCAATCCAGATTTGTGGCCGAGAATGCTGTTCAGTCGCTTACAACGGAAATGAAGACTTTGAGAAGTTCATTAGAACGAGCAAGAAGATCTGAAAAAGAGGTTTTTTACAATCACTTTTGTAGCGATTATACTGATTGATTTGTATTTAGTTATTGGATTTCCGGGCTGTAGTTGGTCGCATCATTGGTCTGTGTGTAGATGATTTGGCCATTCCTAACTATGATATTATACGTCGACTTGAAAAATTAGTTTCAGTACCAAGGTCTGGATTCACTGTGGCGGTACCAGTCCCGCATTACCCCGCAAAGAACGGTACAATTAATTGAGTGATGGGTTAGGATTAATGCACTTTTAGGCTATGAAGATGCAAGTAGACTGCTTGGAAGAAAAAGAATGAGTCCAAATCGCACTTTGAATCAGGATGCAATACGACCTCGATCTGTGTCTCCAATTCATGAGACTCGTGATTCAAGAAAATATTAACTGGAATCTGTTTATTCTGTCAAAATTTAAAGACAATTTTCAAATCTTTATAACATTGTTTCTGTGTTGATGACACTGATGAGCACTGATATTATTTATTATTTTTATTATCATGATCATGTAGAGTTATAAGAAATATGTTGATTTCGTATTTTTCATTGTAAAATTATTAAAAAAAATTCAATACTAAACTTGAATATTTTTCAGAACCTTTAGATGAAAGGAAAATTTTAAATTTAATAAACTATCAAATAAAAGCAATATGTAAAACAAACGATAATAAGGACGAAGAAAAAAATATTGTAAGAAATGCGAAAATAAAGAGTTATCTAGCTCTCCGTATACTTATTTTATGATGTATATCCCTTTACGAGCGCACTGTCGTTCAAACTTATATGGCTTTAAAATAATTTTACAGTTGATGCAATATAGATAAGAATAAACGAAAAATATTTGAAATTAATAACTATAAATTTAATCTGACTCCAATTAAATAATTAACGAATGCAAATAAAAATATATAACTGTTATT
>JBBMOY011146438.1:0-10310 GCA_037951405.1 Platydemus manokwari
GATGGAATCAGGAAATTACCTGAAAGATGGACAAATGTTATAGCTTCTGATGGAGAATACTTTGATTAATGTTACTAAGCAAAATGTACTTTAAATAAATAAATATTTTTCAAAAAAAACCGAAATTTTAAGGTTATACACCTAATAATAAATGATTGAAAGACAAAAACTAAAATTTCTATGCCATATTTTGTTACACAATTAATTAAATATATAATTAAAGAAATTAATTCTCCAAATATCAATTTTTCCCCAAGTTTAATTTTGTAAATTTGTTTGGGCAAATTTTTGATATGCTATTGACAAGCTTTATTAGCAAAATTAACAAAAATTCCATCGAAAAAAATCAATTATTTTTCTCAATCAAAATGTACATATATATGGGTATAAAATCAGTTTGACTTTCTACTTCATTCGGTTGTCATGACAACGATAACGCGCTTCTTTGAATCGGTGTTTTTATATTATCTCATTAAAAAAAATCTAGAAATCCAATGATTTATGGAAATGTTCACTGACTTTGATTTCCGAATAATACAATACCAATCAATTATGGACATGTAAGCAGTATCTTTTTTTAAAGCAGAGCATTTCTGAAAAAACTAGTTGTAGGATATTGTAAAAAAATTTCGGTCATTTGTTATGCATTGAATAAAATAATCTGGGTCTAATTGGGTTTATTTATATCGTACGTTTATTATCATTTGAACAAATCAAGTGCGTGACGATAAAATGAGAAAAAAAAACCGTGGACTGTTAATATGGAAATATATTTATTATTGTCTACAAAATGAAACAATTTAATCGAAGTCTAGAAAATTTGCTCAACAAAATAATTCCCGACGATTCACCAGATGTGAAACGACAATTGTGATTGGTCAATAATTTTGAACTTTAAATATCAGACTCTTTCATACTCTACGAGGAATTTTTACTTCCTTCATTTTGCAATATTTCGTTGGATTCTATATGGTAAATCAAGAGCGATGTGTCTAGGAATCACCTGCTTAATAATTGATACAAATAAATTCTCCGATTTCCATGGAAAAACGGTCACAAACTTCAATAAAAAACATCAATCACAGTGACAGATAAAAACATATTCTAATTTGTTATCAAAATGTCAGTCTGGCATTTATCATGTTTTAAAAATCCAGCCAGAGGTGGCCGATTAAAATTTTAAGTTTTGATAATATATTGGTATATAATTTCCTATCTACGAATCTTCTGCACACAGTGTAGAACGGCGTAAAACTGTTACAGCATATTGAAATGAATTGCGTTGAAATTTTAACTATGAGATTCTAATTTCTCCACAAATTATTCGATAATCGATCGATATGGATGAATATGAGAGTTTAAATGAAAATGCCATCCAATGAATCTCACGAAGATTAGAAAAATGACAAATGACGATAGCGTCTAATTGCGGATTTCAGGAAAATGTTGATGTGGACAAAAATCCATTCCAACAAATACAAGCCTATAAATGAGATAGACTCATTTGATAGTCATTTTTGTAATAATTAAACCAATATCATTTGCACTAATTGACTCGTTTTTACCCACACTTGAAGAGATAAAAGAAAAAAAATTAACATGGTCATTAAAATATTATTAAGTAATACCAATAACATAATTTATTATTGGTTTTAATAAGGAAAATCAATAAAGAAATAAATGATATTAAATTTAATAAAACAAAACAGTGGTTTTCAGCAGAGGATACACTCGACCTGGAAGTACCGTCATTATAGACAAAGAAAACCAACTGTGCTCAACTCATTTCCAGCTAAACAAAAGAACTAAATGTGCGCTACATCTTCAACAGATTTTCTGCATGATTACATTCTTTACTATTTTCCTTCAAAAACAATTTTCAGTTGCTTGTCTTAAGTCGATAGAAATGGATAACTAAACGAAAACTGGAAAGGGCATTATTATTCGGGCTCTTGCCATACATCGTCTCTAGCGCGTATTTGCATTTTTACAAAAACACTTGCTATATTTATCTCTTTGGTAACCGTCCAAAAAAGGGAACAATAAGCGACATTCATAAATTTGTAGTTGGTTAGACTGTGCCATAAATTTTATTGGAATTTGAAAATTATTATTCGCGTTACTGCCATACATCGGCTCTAGCACGTACACGCATTTTAACAACAACACTTCGTTATATTTATCGATTCTTTAAAAGAAATAAAGGAAAAGTTAACAATTTCAATTTTTCAACATATTTACGAGTATCATTCACATAGAATTTCGAGAACTAGATGAGTGGTATGGGATTCCGAGACAAACCGGGTATTCGTAAAGGGTTCCATGGCCACAAAAAGTTAGAAAGGCACTTTAATAAAGATTAGTACCCATTTTTTGAATGATTAACTACAAATTATTTGAATATAACAGTCAATTTAATCATTATATTAAGAGCTCATTCTGAAAACTCCTATCATATTTAGATTTCACTTCTATAACAGGGCGGTGGAGAAATTTTTGGAAAATATCATTTATTATTATTATTTATAAAAAAGATAATCATTTCATAAATATTATCGGTAGCATTGATTTGCTTTGATTTGGGTGTACGTTTTAGAGCTAATAATTTATCTGATTTAAAGACACGCGAGATATCAAAGAGAAATTTTAAGAAACATAAATCTAAGTAAAAATAAAAATCATAAATATAAATACATATAAATAAATATTATAAATCTCTTTGGTAACCGTCCAAAAAAAGGAGCAATAAACGACATTCATAAATTTTTAGTTGGTTAGATTATGCCATAAA
This sequence comes from Platydemus manokwari, assembly GCA_037951405.1. Classification (NCBI taxonomy): domain Eukaryota; kingdom Metazoa; phylum Platyhelminthes; order Tricladida; family Geoplanidae; genus Platydemus; species Platydemus manokwari. Next base: position 2,792 of record JBBMOY011146438.1, read on the forward strand.
TTTTATTGGAATTTGAAAATCGATACCACAGAAATAATGATCTATAATTGATAAATACACTTAATGAATGTGTTATCCACCATGTTTCACATCAAACAAATTTAGACACCTACATTGTCTTAGAAATAGAGTCTGGTCAAAATTTTCTGCATGATTTTTATCCAATAATCGTCGAGATATTATTTTCATCAAGTACAGCTTAGTATTCTAAATTGTTATTGTCCTTACGTAATTAACGGGAGAAAAAACCCCACGGGTTATGAATGAGTATGCCTTATGAAATAATTAACGAAAATATTTTTGATCGTTGATCAAAAATAATTTTTTCGACATTGAATAATAATAAATCATTTATTCTCGTTGAATCAACAATATTTCAAGCATAAACCATTCTATATTCTGCATATTCTTTTCTTGAGGCAAAATTCAACTGGTGGGCAAGACGAAGAAGAAAAGCAATAAATATCGAAGAGAACACTAATGAGTTTAAATTTATTTCATTTTCTTTTCTTCTACATTTCATGACTAATCAATTTATTTTCTGATTCTTGCCATTGATAAATTGTGATCAATAAAAATAATACCCGTTTACGCCAGCTCAGTAATTCAGAATTTTTTTTTGGAAAAAACTTATTAACAACAATTAAAAATTTAATTCGGGAAAAAAATTGTCTGGCTTTATTACCGAAATTTCACCCATATATTTATTTATTATCTCGAATGGAAAAATTCTCCAGTCCCAAATCAACAAATGATGTTACTAAAAATATCCGCCAATTAAATTGTAACTGTACATTTGCTTGTGATGGGAAATAAAAGAAAATATACCAGCTAAGTTGTGAGTGTATGTAAACGATATTTGATGCCAATTATAGGAATACATAGCATAAAAATTCAAACAGAATAGTCTAACCTTTTTTCATATTAATATTTGGCGAAGATCGATATGAAAAATTTTCTGTAAAATGAGAAACATATAATCATTATAAATTATAAACAACTAAACAAAATTAAAATTTATTTCAACAGCATGCATCGAAAAATATGGAAAATCCAATCAAAAAAAATTAATTATTAATAAAATCAATACATAATTATAACCGAGATATAAGTGTTGGCATTTCTAGGAGAAGAAATATCACTTTACAACTTGTTAAATCAAGGTGCATAATATAAGAAAATGTATACAAAGCCAAATTTGAAATCGACTGTAATTATATATACATATAAGAATTTTTCAAATAGTTTGCTTTATAATTGGAATGGGTTTTTAACTCAAATAATGATTCCAAACGGATAAAATATTGAATTCAATGCCGATATTGAATGAAGCGGTACATTAAGCAGATTTGAAATTTAAGCCAAAAATATCTTTCAAATATGGTACCAATTATTGATAATAACAACAAACAATCAAGGTTTCTTAGACATGTTTTTTCTTGATTTTTCAGTTTTTTTTTATTTCTAAACGATAAACTTGTCATGTAACAAACTTGTTTGAACGATTTCTGACAAAATTTATAATTAATCTTGTGATCATTATTATTATTTTCATTATTATCATAAATATTATCACTATTATTATAATATAGTTATAATTATTATTACCATAAATAATATTGATATCACCATTATTATTACTATCTTATCATTATTATCATTGCTGTATTATTTCCATTATCAATATTATCATATTATTATAAATATTTCTAATACTATAAATATTATCGCTATTATTATATAGTTATAATTATTATTACCATATATAATATATTGATATTATCGTTATTACTACTATATTATTATCAATATTATTACTATTATTTTCATTATTACTATAAAAATTATTGCTATTATTATATAGTTATAATTATTATCACCATAAATAATATTGATATTATCATTATTAGCATTATATTGTTATCATTAATATTATTATTATTACTTTTATTATTATTATAAATATTATTATTACCAATATCTCTATTACTATGAGCATTATCGCTATTATAACTATTTTTATTACTATTATATAGTTATAATTAATATTACCATAAATAGCAATGGTATCATTATGATTATCATTATTATTACCATAATTTTATAATAATTATTAATAATTTTATTATATGCTTGGAACTATAATATATTTTCCCATATTGATAGATAATATAAAAATATAACTGAATTATTTATCATCTTGTGCTCAATTAATATTAACCACTGGCTAATTTTCCATAATTCTAATTATATTTAAAAATAGTAGATATTAGGTGAAACTTTTAGTAGTAATGAGATTATGTTAAACATTCAACCAGTCACTATTGAAACACAACATAAATTAATAAAGGGAAAATTGGACAACATTTGAATAATAATGATTTAATTAATCCCCACATCAAGATATAACTTCAAACGATCCATCTCACAATAGACGCTACGTATAAGAAAAGGAATTGGACAATAATAACAATGAAAGTAGAAATAATAATTATTATTATATTAATCATAATGATAATAATAATTGGTATTGTGAACATTGTTTACATAAATTTTCAAAACAACTTGTTAAAAATGGTAATTTTAATTAATCGGAGTTCACGGGTTCAATATGAGTTACAAAAATTCATATCAGTAAATGAATTATCTTAAAAATAATACCATTGTGAATAATATGTCGATAACACTTATAAGAGTCTTATAATTTGATGATTAAACCATTGAAAATTCGAACGTGTATTCCACAAACAGACTGGTTTCATGATTTTTACACCTCATACCTTTATCCCACATTTCACTACTCACTACTGGATTTTGAAACAGAATGATCTTACTTCATTTCATTATTTATCATTGGGCTGTTGGATTTTGTTGTAATCATATTTTGGTACCACACCAGCATATTTTTTCCATAATCAATAATCAATATGGAAATTAGATAATGGGAAATCTGGACTCAAATCTCGGTGTTACAGAATTTTCGTTTTAATTTAATTATCAAATCACAAAGTAAAAAATGCAAATCAGACAGAAATATTCAATGCTGTCTTGATTTTGAAAAAAATCACGTGATAATTCTTTCAGTTCATAGAAATAACGATGGCGTTACAGAAATTTAAGAAAAAAATTTTAGACATTGGTAATCGCAAATACTTATGCCGGTTCATTTTAATTAACAAAAAAACATCAACGGTTTAGATTCCTAATTTTGATTTATTTTAAACAATTTTAAGATACATTTCCCGTAAAATTGTCTAGATTACAATGGATATGCAATTGGCACTAAGGCAGCATTCTTGGAGAAATTTGTTGAAATAATTTATTTGTTGTTTAGTTTTTCCAATTTTGAATGATTGGGATCCATTTTCTATCATTAGAGAATGAGACACAGAAATCATTATCGATATCAAAAAACCATTGGAAAAACTCAAAAAATAGTTGACCTCGAAATGTCAAAAGTAAATCAGTGTTCAAGTGATTGATTAATCCTCTCATAGAAATACTTAATTGTTTGCTTGTGTTTTGATGTAAATATCCAATTGAAACAATTCGATTATGGATTTGTGTCAACCAGGCATCGATTGGCCTGGGAGAGAAAAAAATGCAAGAGATAAATAAATTTGTGATTGATTTGTTTTCAATGACGAAAAGGGTATTATGAAAATTTTAACACTTACATTTCCATGATTTCCAGTGATATGAGATATCTTTTATTCATTTCTGCTTGTATATTTCTACAAGGTTTAAGAAACATTGTTGGTGACAGAACAAATAACATTAGATCATTCTCTAGAAAACACTTTACTGGGCATAAAATTCATAATCTTAAAGAATGAACAAGTCATTGAGCAGTTTATTTTATACTTAAAAAATGTAATGAGTTCAACCCATATGATTTATATTATGATATAATTTTAAAATTGATTTATCGATTAATTTTTAAATAATTTGTAATATTATTTATGGAATGATAATATATCTTCTTAAATATTAGTCGTTAATATTAACGTTAATCGAATGCTTTCCATAAAAGTTCAAAGTAAAAGCATTCTTCTATGTCATAGTATTGAGACAAATTATCTCGCTATTTTTGTAATCTTATGAAACTACTTATATAAATATTGATATTAACAGGCTTTATCTGTTAATAAAACTGTGTCTTCGACATTTTAAAACATTTTCTGAGTGGATTGTATTTTTAAAACATCTTTCAATCTATTTGTCTTTAATATTTACATACGTATATCAATCGAGTTTATTAAAAAACTAATTCAAATTTAATTAAAAATTTAAAAACAATCAATAAGACATTTTAGATAACCAGCAACAAAAAGTCGAAATTGAATACATCTCCAACTGTTTTTTTTTAAATCATCAATCAATCATAAATTCAACCAATCAAAATTTACCATTATTAACATTATTAAAGTGATTTTATTAAGCATTTCTAAAGTCGAAATTTTAAAATTTCTCAGCGATACTAATCAAAACAAGAAAATCAATTTTCGGTTACGAAGATGTTGAGAGTAGAAACAGATCTAATAATGCAGAATCTCATACCAAGACATTTATCCGCCAAAACATTTAATTCGTCCTAAATGCATTTCATGCAACTTGTAATAAATTGTAACATAATGGATTGTCGTTGCATGTAAATATGCAATCGATATAATTTATAGATATCTGTCATAATTTCAACCCACAATGAGCCATCTCATTGACAATATATATAACAGAAAATATATCCTGCTTAAAATCGATAATTTATTATTATGTAAATAAGAAAGAAATTATTTTTCTCATCAAGTTTCAATAAAAATCAATTATTAGTTGGAATTGGTAATTTATTGACAACAATGTCTCCATTGTTTGAGTGATTTCGTTAATATTTTATCAATGTCACCTGAAATTCCCTTTATACAGTTTCATCTTCAATGAAAACGAATCTTTCTTCAGAATATTATCATTTAAATTTAACTCTTCGAACATTTTGCTTTAAATTTTATCCAATAGAATCGAATTTATAATGGCCATTGCATAATGAAACTCAAAAACAATTACAAGTCGTACTCAAGGTAGATCTGGCGCGAAGTCGGTGTTTTCCCCGTTTAATTACTCAGTATAATTACTCTATAATCAATATTGTTAATAATACATAGAAATTTGAGCTACAGCCAAATTTATTTTAGAATTTAAACGAAATAGAAATGAATGATAACAGTGAATCTATTGGATGACAAAATGATGTTGTTCATTTCATACTATGTCTAGAATGTAATAAATAATAATAAATTATGGCAAAGCTTAAGTATTACTCGATTCTGTTGTTATTGTCAATTCACTCAACAAATATATCATGCCACTAACAATATTTCACAGAATTTCGATTGATAAATTTCAAAACGAATCGATTGTATCTGTTTTATGATTCAAAACAACCAGACATATATACATTTGTCATCATTCAAATATCTCCATTCATTGGAAATTCAATGTTTGAACTTAAGAAAATCGAAAAATCGAAAGACATTGAAAAATATGATGGGAAATTAAATGTCACAAATGATAACGATCACATTAACTAATGAGTTGAGAAATGTTACACCAATCGTAAAGATGGCTGATAAAACTGTCGGATTTTATTATCCCAACTACTAAGAGAAAGATTTGTTGCTTGAGATAATTGACATTGTTTATTCTCAAAATACAAAATGACATTTCGTGATGTATTTCTTTTAGAGAGCGTTCAATTTGTCTTGTATTGATTTCCAATATCAAAATGACGACTGTTCGGTTTATATATATATAATTACCATTTTAATCAGAAATTTTTAAGGTTATCTCACTAATAGATTTGCGAAAAATCGAAAATTAAATAACTTGATTTACTTCCTTAATATTTAAATAATCAGGAGGAACACTATTAACTGTAAAATTATAAATTCTATTTCTTCTTTCTCCAGATACATAATTTTCATCAGCTATTGAACATTCAACATTTATTCATGTAAGCTCAGAGATATTTATTTTATTTTCTGATAAATGAGGTCCAGGAGCATATGACTTATTCTTATCAAATCCTAATACAAATCCTAAAGCAATAAATTCTATATTCCCTTTTACAATTAGTTTACATTTTAATGTTGCTTTATAAGGTTCTATTATTGCATTATAAATAGAGTTGTTATTGCTATCTACTTGAATAACATCATTAATTTTATATAAAGCCTAACACCTCTTTTGTATCACTTCATTTATATCCGGAATTTCTCTAGCACCTGGTGGAAGTTTATAACTTTTTCTACTATCTCTAAACTTGTTATTATTTCTGGTAATGCTGCCAAAAATTAAGTGAAATAATAAATATTATATTTTAAAAATATAGCGCAGTAATAATATATATACATATATACGTGTGTGTGCATTAAGAACAAAATTAATTATTCGACATGCCGAATCACATAAAGATTAACAATTCTATTAGTATCCTATGAGATGGCTAAAATCCAGAAATTAAAGCGTCACTCAATAATTTAAAAAATGACCAATATTGATATTGAAAAATCATTATAAATAACAATACATTGTATTTATTCTTCCCAAAAATGGTCATGGATTACTCCGATTTTTCATGCATTTATATTTTATAATCAATCCTAAATTTCATTCGATATTCAATACTGAACTACTCAAAACATAACTATGGACAGAAATGTTCATGAAAAATTCATAATCTGATGTCATAATCGATATATTGGAACAATTATTTTTCTACACAATAAATGGATTTATTGATCATGATTCTAATGACAATTATATGAAGCATAAAATTTGTAAAATTAGTCCATGTGTATTAATATCATCTTTTGAAACACATCTCAATATACATGGCTTTATTTTATAGGTTATTTAAATATTTTTCAATATCATCTGGTAAATGTACAATTCGATCATATATTTCTTCATCTAAACTTAACAGAAGGATAATCGAATAAGTACAACAACGTTTTGCTGTAGAAATAAGGTATTTATTATTTATTTATAATTTTATTAGATTTATCGGAAATCGTTAAAATGCCGTTTAAGTCGGCTACAAATTAGGTACCATTCAACGGTTTATTTTAAAGATACTTGGTAGGGATCCTGGTAAAGAATTCATCAAGTTAATAAGGGAACTACATACTTGGAACAGGAACTCAATCACAACTGGTGATCAAATTACCGGTGTAAATGATAATGAAGTCAGATAGTGGCCAATTTATGGATTCGAACCAAAAGCTGAGAAGAAAAAGTGAAAAATAACACAAATATGTTATCATTAAATCATCATATAAAAGTTCAATAATTTATTCACCAAACCCTCACGATAATAATAATAATAATAATAATAATAATAATAATAATAATAATAATAATGATAATAATAATAGTAATAATAATAATAATAATAATAACAATAATAATAATAATAATAATAATAATATAATAATAATAATAATAATAATAATAATAATAATAA
>JBBMOY011146549.1:0-10309 GCA_037951405.1 Platydemus manokwari
AGTAATGGTGGTAGTAGTCGAATTTTTGAATGTATACAATTTTAATTAACTTGTTCATCGTCAAACATGTACCATCGAAAGATATTTTTGATATCATTACTAATATGATTTATTATACTGTTAATCCTAAACAATTTCTGTAAATTTGTTTCAAATTCTACAGATGGATAAATTAATTTTCATTTCGTTTCATGAATTTTATTTGGTAGAATCAATGTCAAGAACATCTAATTAACATTCCGGGAGTGAATAGTATCAGTAATGTATACAAGATACAATTTCTGGATTACCGTTTTTATTTCAGAAAAAGATAAATGAAATACTGATAAATGTGAAATAAAGATTTCATCAATCATTTTCAATATAAAAGCGAGAAATGCATACAAAATTACAGAGCAATATATCGAATTTTTAAAAAAAAATTTTCGAATTTATAATTGATGAAAAATTAGCTTAATGTAAAGGAGAAAGAATTTTTTGTAATTTATCTAATGATTTTGTTGTCTAAACAAGTTGTCTTGACTTTCAATGTCAGACTTATTTATTTTAAGCCATTGTTAGAGTTTTATTCGACATTAAAACCGTTGATATAATATTTCAATGGTGGTTTTGTGAATATCTAATGTTCATATATTGTTTTGTCAAATGTCCAATGGTTATTAAATGATTGTGGATTATAGATTCCAGACAATATATAATAAGCTTCACTTGTTTATAAAGCTACGCTAATCAAACTGAAGAGTTTAAATCTAAATGATACGAGGCTTATATCTAATAAATCTATTATGATTATTGATCATTACACGTTCTTCCGATCAGGCCGGTGGTACAACCAGCCAAGTATTATTTCATTTACAAGTATGATAATTATGGTAAATTGAGGTTAGATTTTTAAGTTTAATCTGATGAGAATTTATAAATTTTAAAACTTATATCTGAATTTTTAATAATTTGCCGAAGAAAACACATTTTCGAATGAGGTATATGAATAAGTTTTTCGTAAAGTAGAATTATAAATAATTTTACATATAATTGTGTATATAATCTCAAAACAAACCTCAACATATGTGCCGATCTTCTTATCCGAGAGAAATTGTCCAGATATTATTTTCACCTCACACGTAGCAGCAATGACTCCATCCATGGGTGATTCGGAAAATGGATCAAATGCTCTTTCTGATCGACGCATAAATTCTGGCTTCAGCATATAACTGGAATAAAAAATTGTTCCGAATCATTTGAAAATAACAAAATTGATTAACGTGTTTTGTATTGTAAACAATGTCTTTTATTAATTATAAACAGTTTCTTGAACTGTTTTGTTGTTCATGTTTTGATTATCTGAATCCGCATATAATCTCCAAGCAAATACATGTGTACGTCGTCTATGTGCTTGGTTCTTTTTGTTGACCTGATTTTTATGCGCAATTGAAGAAAAGCATTTTTCAAAATGCATAATATTGTTTAATTTTATGATTTAAATTTATAACATTGATTTTATTTGATTTTAAAATTAATATGTATTATTGCTGTTATTTTTTAGAAAATATGGCTTGAATTTGATGAAAGAAGTTCAGAAATTTGTACTTTTGGTGACTATGACCAAGATGATATTGTTTCAATACCATTGAATTTATTGTTAAATTTACATCACTGACACTTGTAGACATAATATTTATTTAAAAACCTGAACTAATCCGCCAATCAATTATTTAAACAAATACAACGTGTTTGTTTATTTAACCACGTTACTGTTAACAAATGAAAGCCCGTTAACAAGTCTTTCATTGTTCGTGATAATCCAGTTTAATCAGTGAAATTAAGATAGTTATCACAATTCTTACCCTAACGCTAATAGTTCTTTACACACATGTCTAATATAAAATTTATCATATCAACTTAAAAAAAGTGCCTTTTCATGTTATTAAATAAATAAATTTATCAGTATGTTTTGCTCAACAGATTTATTATATATAATGCGAATCTATATAGTAGATACATTTAAACAAGCACGTACAAGAATTACTATTCTGTTTAAAAGAATAGCCAATTATAATAGAAAATTGTTAGCTTTCTCTTGTATGTTATTCATTATATAGTATCATGAAGTAGATGAAAAGCTAAGAAACGGGCTTGAATAGATTAAAGAATTGTCGGTTTCAAAAAGTTCTTATTTTTATTTGGAGATATAATTTCAAGATATTTATTTTAAATACGCGCTATTATGATACTAATGGATTACAGAAGTAGTTATCCATCATTGAATAAGAATTGTTTTGTACATAAAGTCAATGTAAAGACAAAGTGATATACTACTGTAAATTTACATGACTTCTATATTTGAATTCTATCCATATGTTTCCTCATTTTTCTAACATCTATGGTATCTATAGAGTCATTAGTAAATTGGTGATAGATTTGTCAATATACGTTTATGATTGAGAATTTTATAGCCAATGTCTTGATTTCTTTTCCTTCTGTCGCTTTATTAATTCGAAGCTTTCTAATACTAAATCAAATTTCGCACCTTCCATTTGTGATATCCATATCTATATTGTTTAGACATTTATCATGAATATTAGTGTGAATTGAATCATCTCTTAATATTTTACTTGGGAGTTTTCTCATACTTTCTGCCCCGTTACTGTCCTGAGCATTTCTACTCCATAAAGTTACTTTAATTTCTCATAATATTGAATCTAATACTCCTGAATATATTAAGGCTATCATCTTTTACTATCATCTTTTGTCAAATAATTTGGTAACCTTGGTAATCCGAATTTATCTCATTCATTATGGGAAATGAGTCCTGTATACCGATTATTAGATACTACATATACTACCGGAATCTCATATTATTCTCGCCATTTGAATAATTCTTCATTGGGACACAGTGAATCCTGCTTCTTTTGTCCCATAAGTGTTGTTAAATTACACTCGATTACCTGACTTATTAAATTTAGTCTGCTGTATAATCCTGTTTTCATTCTACTACTAGAAGGACTGGGTTCTTTTCAAGATTCTCGAATTGTTATTTTCTGTTCTATTCATTACATATGACTGGTTACATTCTCGTTATGTTCTTAATATGATTGTCACCTTATTGAACTATTAATTATGTGAGAAATCTCCCATAATTTTGATATTCGCAATAGTGCCATCAATGTATGATTTTTAAGATTGAGGAACATTTATTTAACTTTAGTCGACAGTAATTGATCAGTGTATTGCTTCGTTTTATTAACACTTATTATGTTTCATCAGAACTTATTTCTCAATATAAAAGTACAATTTGTAAAAATATTCTGATAATGTGTTGGATTTTTATAATTATAATGATTTTTAATTTGAATGACTTCACTGATTGGTGTAAAGTTATGATATTTAAAATTATAATGAATATTAATAAATAAGCCAATAGAGCAATAAAATATGATTGATTAATACAGACAAAAAGTAATTTAAAATTCTACTAAGATGGATTCTGGTGTGGCTGGGACAATATTTATGTTGAGTGTAAAATCTCTTTTTAGTTTTTCTCAAAATTCTTAATGAAGGTGGTTAGGTCTACCGTCTTCGTAGCCATTGGTTGTCGCTAATTTTGGAAAATATTTAAGATGAATTAATTAAATTAATGACTTTATTTGTTATCTTATCATTTGTTTTCTTTCTATTTTCTTGCTTAAAGTATTTCCTTTTCTAGTAAATCATCTATCTGTTGGTTGATTATTTTCTTATCTGGGTCTTTGGGTTTTGCTAGAATATTGATTTTTATTAACTCGTAATTGCTCAGCATTCTTCTAAATGTGCTCTTCAAATAATTTCCAAATAAATATAAATGTAAACATGAGATGTTAATGTTAACGTAAAATCCTTTTGATTCTTCTGCAATATTTTAGACCTAATATAATTTTCTTTTCTTTGTTTTCTGTATTGTTATTCTATTTTTTGGAATTATCCACATTTATGTCGTAAATTCTTTTTAAGGATTATGTAAATTGTTATCGCTAAAGAGAGGTTTAGTAAACCCTCTTAATAGACCCTCGATTTACTATATATTTCATTATTTGACAAAGGTAAGCCATTTTATTTCTGAGATGAAGAACGGTTCGTATGTATGTTAATTATATCTTTTTAACTTGTTTAATATCTTTTTAACAATGTTTAGATTACTCTTACTAATGTTGTAAGGGTTTCTTCTATCGTTTAACCAGTGCCAAATTGTTCGACTTCCTTCTTCATTAACAAAATGTATGCTTTAATTACAACTTATTTTTGTGAAAGTGGTCTTCTCATTTATTTTAGTTTTCTTTTCTGAAAGCCATTATCCTAGGCTTTAGCTTGCAATTCTAAAAGAATGATCATGAATTGATTAATAATCAAATATCTCGTTTAATTGCCGCATCCAAAACTTTTGATGTACGATAACTTTATTGTCTATACCGAACTTTACCAGTGGTGCTTGCAACTTGACTATCATAACAATCTGATTATCTACATTTATAGCCACCCATGTTAAGTTGGTAGACACTATACTGCACATGGTTTCGGAATAAGACGTACATTCTTTGATCATTTTGTAATATTCTCTCATGAAATTCGAAAGCTCTAATTAATCTCCTACCCTTTACCCAAATATCATCAGTTCTATAAAATTGTTATTAAATCTTTTATGGTAATCTGCTGTTATTTCGTTTTCATTGAATTCTTTAGATGTTCGCTTTTGATATTTTACTCGTGTTATTTAGCTTATGATAACTCGTTTATTCAAATACTCGATTATTAATACACATTATCTCCATTTTACTCGCTTCTATTGGAAAGATTTTTTACGAATTCTTATTAAACCTCTCCACGAGAAACTAAATCCTATATGATTCTATTTTTAATATGCTTATTCTTTTGAAAGTAGGCTTCTCTTTACTTTCTAAACATTTGTGTGCACTTTTCCGACAAAATAAAGATAATAAATAAAAGACAACCATTTTCTTATCATTCATCTAAGTTTATGTCCATCAACGGTCCTCTATTACGACTGATTCACAAATTTTTATAAAAAAGTATTTTATAAAATATGAAAATGCCGACAAATAAAATAAATATTTATAATAATCATTCCATACATGGAAATTAAGTTGATCATTATTCATGCTTTAAAATTATTGGAAAAAAAGTAATGTTTAAGATTTATTTACAGTTATTAGGACACTGTTATTATGAAAATACAGGATTTGTAAAATAACTCGAACAATTGATAATAAAAATTTAATTTGTGAGCTCCTAAAAATTACTTTAAATAATTTATAAGTCGAACCATTTTTATTAGAAAATATCAAACTTCAAAATTAAAATTATCTTAAAACTGTTAAATCATGAATTAGTTTTCAATACAAAATTCTTTACCAAATAGCAGTAGCTATAATTAGTATTAAAAATATAACTCGACTATATTGTAAGTATTTCAAATTCATTTGTCAGCCCTGATCATTTATTGTCACATATTATCAAATAATTCTTACAACCAATCCAATATGACAAAACATTTATCCAAACGAACATTTATTGTTGATATTATTTTTTTCTTTAATTAGATAAGAAAAAAATGAAAAATTTGAATTACCCGGAATTATTGTTATATTCAAATCGACCTTGGTTTAATTGCATAGCTAAATCCGAAGTTTGAAAATTTAAAGCCACCATTTGGCATCCAGCATTCCAAAATATCTACAATATTATTCAGATAATTATATTTATTATTTTGAATGAAAAACAGCAAAATTCCACCCACGCACAATATAAATTTATGTATTAGATACAAAATTCAATCGACATAATGTTACTTTAGACATTAATTGTGGAGTATATTTTGTTTATTCATGTAATAATTTCATGTCGATAGTACACACGTTTATTTTTACTCTCAATGAATCGTGAATTATAAAAGAAAAATCATGGGATTCTCATGTTATTTATAATATCTACAAAAGATGTATAAAAATAATTCCACGTATAAAAGCTGAATAATATAAGAAAATCTCTCATTGACTCGAAAATCTTATGGAAATAATTGACAACGAATTGATATTATTTTTCTCACTCCTGATACAAACAGCTCATTTTAAAAATAGAATTTTCTTCAGTCTTCATAATCGTAACATTACATTTTATGCACTGATAAAGAAGAGATTAATGTATGCTAATATGAATTTTAATAAATTATAAAACCAAGCTCACATTTTTTATTTTAATGCGAAGTTTAACAATATCAATCGATGATTTTGCATGTTCAAAACGATTCTTTAAATAGAACGAGTCTACTTTTAAAATAATGAAACTTGTTTTAACGAAATGAAATTGCAAAATAGAGAAATGGAAAAATTGAAAATAGCGAAATTGTTTGTAGTTTTAAAAATAGAATTTATGTTCAGACAAAATTCCAATGTAAATTACATCCGAAATTAAAGATTAATTATAAAGCATTTGAGTTATTTCAGTGATTTTACCAATTAATTTAATAATAGGGAAATATCATTATTAAATTATAAAATCATCCATTATATTATTATGTAATACGTATCGTTGTTAATTAATAAGAGTTAGGCAAAAAATTTGAATCTTTATTTAAATATTTCTCAAAAATCGTAATTCCGTTTATCTGAAGCTGATAATTAAATTCAATAAAAGATAATTTTATTTGGCAATATTAATAACAACAATTATGGTGGTTAAATAAATCATCATCGACATAAATATTGTTCTCTTAGCGAGATGTATTCATTGTGTAGCTGTGTTGCAAGATCATTTTGAAAAATTCTAAAATTGAACTCAATTGATTTGAGTGACAAGTATGAAATAATTTTAATTATAATATTAAATTTATATGGCCTTATTAAAAAGATAGATGTGTACTAATCCAGTTAATGTAACCATGATCGGGAGAATTTTATTTTATAATTTTTTATAATAACATTTTTTACATTTTCGAATAAGAAATACTTTATTAAAAACATAAGTTACTTCCATTAAAATTTATTGATTTAAAAATCACACGCGTTTCTTTCAATATTAAAACAAAACTCATTTTTATCTAACTACTTTTATTATGAACATTAGAAAACCAAAGTTTTTTCCAATTTTCTGAACATATTAATGTTATTTAGTGATCATTGCTCTTTCTTGAATTCTTTCAACCGTTTTCCCTTATCTATCAATTTTATTTCTAGTGTTTTAAATCACAAATTTTAGAAAATAACCCAATACGGTGAGTATTCGAAAAGATACAATATGATATATTTTTATTTTGAAATGAAAAACACTTTCGAAACTTATAGATTTATTCTTCAACTGATTTCTTACAAATAGTCCGATTTTTCTGTACTTTCGTTATGATTAATTTTATTCTCAGCAGTACACAAATCGTTATTGTCAATACTGACGATTTTGTTCAACGGTATACACACTGAAACGAGATCGAAATTGTAAATTTACACTTGAATCACTTCAAAACCAAACAAATTTTCAATAGCTTTTTCTCTTAATGAATTTCTGGTCGTATTTTTTCGATGAAATTGTTTATGTGCTAGAAAAATTGAGATAAATAATTGTATTTTACTTTTTTTTAAAAATTCTTTATTATACTTCAATGGAATTTGAATTTGTTTCTCCTTTTTTCTCAACACAATTTGTTAAAAAGGAATTTAAAATTAATCTGTCCTGAATTTGAAAATAAAATGAAATTTATAAGAGATTATTCAGAAACTTCGACTGTGATTATCCAATGGTTTTTACAATTATTATTGAAGTATAATTATCGATAGTACTTATTAATGGGAAAATATTTGATATACAAAACTTTATTTATTACCAATTCCCTGTGTTTATAAATCGTTTCATATCTGATATTAATTATGATTATATTGGCAAGTTATAGCTGACAATGAAGCAATTGCACAACCATTATTTAACATGAAAACAAACAAACATGCCCACACACCCTTACCATAAGAATTCATCTATCCACTAATGAACTTCTCCCACATCACCTTCTTCAACCACTCGATGTTTCGGATTGGTGTTGTCCTCACTTCATTTCTGAGCTTAAAACTTCTAACATAGTTTATTTCTATGGATCTTATTTGGTTTGGACTTTCATATTGATATTTCATTTTATTGCATTCTTCTCTTTATCAATACCCGTTTACTCACTTCTCAGACTTTCTCTCTGACGTTTATCCAATTTTTCTTCAGTTTTTTGCCATTCTTTGTTCATATGTCTACCGAAAGTTATATTTGCTAGTGAAAATGTCTTCATCCATTGGATCGTAGAGCTTAATATAAACTGAATCTCGGACAATAAGTCAATCCAACATCGGATATTCGCATGAAGCAGAATTGATCATTTCTTGTCGTAAATGCAGTCTTCATTCACGATTCTTCTTCTAGATCTATTCGGATATAAGGGTTTCCGAATCATGCTGAAAATTTTTATTTTTTGTATTTAATTTTATTATTTCTTCTACACTCGGAAAAGAAAACAAAGGTCATTCAGTTAATACACGAAAATCTAAGTATATTCTTACAGCGACCTCATTCTGCTTGGTAATGCACAGTGGTGGGCCTGTTTACATCCATCTGATTCACATTTTCCTTATTATTGGTTCACTAATAATGTTCATTTTAACACATTTATCCAAAATAACAATGCATTTTATTACGTTTTTCCAACCTAATCAAAATGGTCTGCCGTTCATAAAAATATTAGACTTTTCTTTCTTTCACTGGAAAATTTATTAAAATTTTTAAATTTAACAATTATATCAATCTTCTTTTTAAATATAACGATGTCGTAAGCAGTTTCGTCATTAATGGGAATACAATCACGATTATTCGCAACCAAATTGTCATTCATTCTCAAACAAACATACATACATGTCACATATGCATGTCTCATTCATACATTCATTGTCAGATAAATACCGATTCAACCAAATTTATGGCTTGTCTTTTAAGAGAGTTTTGTCAGGTTGATTTTCTTTACTTCTTTCCATCTCTTCCTCCTAGGCATTCGCGGCATTAAACAGTTTCTATTCTCTTGTTTTTGAATAAAATGATCCCTTCGTTTGTGAATACCTTTTTTCGAAGTTCTGAAACTTGTTAAGGTGTAGTAGTTTGGTTCCCTGGTCACAATTTCTTAATAATAATTCAGAACCGAAATCAATGAAATGGACATTTCTGCATTGAGCTGTAATGTGTCCAAGTTGACCGCATGTCAAGAATCGTCGAGCTTCTCTTCATTCTTCTAATATTGTCGATTTAGATATTCTTTTTTTGTTTCTAGCTGATCACATACGTGAATTAACTTCTTTCATTGTTTTTGTCATTTCTGCATATGATATTTTCTTAATAATGATAACTCTTCCTCAATTTCTTTTTAAATGTCTTCCAGCTTCTGGAAGACATCTTTGGCTTGGATTACCATTTTGACCTCCCACATTTTCATTTATTTTTTTCAATTTCTACTTATTTGTTTGTATTTTGAAAAAAAAATCATCCATGACAGCTCAGTTAATTTATGCTGGAAGATTTTGAAACAAATATTCAGACAACTTAATTGTTACATCATCTGGAAATATTAGTCTTGGGCGAATTTTTATGGATGTCCAGCTTTAAATGCCTATATTAGTAATATGATGCTAATACAAACCCTGTTTATTGATAATACAAACTTAACGTTGAAAAAGTTTGATTCAATGTTTAGACACAAAAATTCTTTAAACAGCTTTTGTAATACATATCGTATCATTATTACATTTAAAAACCATCCAATGATCTTTTAATTTTCAGTATCAAAGGTCTTATGATATGTATGCTCTAAAGTTTTAAAAATATTATAAATAATGGGGAAATAAATTTATATATTTGGATATATTTTTCATGAGATTTAATTATTTCAAAACATTTATTAATTTTTGATCATAATCTTCAATATTAAAAGCAGTTCCTTTAATTGGTGTATATATATATATATATACTAAACACATTCTGCAATTCAATCTCTTTACCAGTTATTTCTAGTGACCTACTTGTAATCATATTGATATTTCCTTCTGTGATTTTCCTACAAAGTTTCCGCATATGATGCATCTAATGAAATAGCGAAAAAAAGGTGATTTTCCTAACTAAGAAAAATTTCTCTCCCTTATTGCAATTTACTGATTCATATTCTAATAGGAAAGAAATATTAATTCACTAAAATAATTGCTTGTTTCTATAATAGTGAATAGCCGTAATTCATACAAATATATATATA
>JBBMOY011146660.1:0-10309 GCA_037951405.1 Platydemus manokwari
AACATCTTCATTTGGTAAAAAAGCAATTGGACAAAATGATGTAGAAAATCGGAAAGAACTTTTGGTTCACCCTAATACAAATAAATTCAATGGTTTTTTTGTTTCCCATATATATTAAGGGCATTCATTAACGAGTTGTCAGCATTCTGGTATCTAGCATAAATATTAAAGAAATTATTGAAAAACATCCGTAATATTTAATCAAATATTTGAGCCTAGTAATTTTTATAGCGGTGCCGCAAATCAATTATTTTAAAATCATTTTAAACCTTTCTAAGTTCCAGATAAAGCTCTCACTGTATCATTTCTCGTGTAGGAATATGCTGTGTGAATTAGTTATAACAATTTTATTATCATTTAAATAATTTTTGGGACTGATCAATCTTCTGAATACATTTTGGAATAGAAAGTAATTTTACGATTATTAACATACTATCTAATTTTCCTGGAAATTTTGACATGAAAGAGTCTCGGGATATTAGAGTCTTTAAATGAATTAGCCATTGTTTCAGATTTATCTATATTTATAATTGAATTTAAGAAGCCGTAAAGATTTATTTAAAAACATAAAAATTCTGGTTTTTTGTAGTCTAACTTTTGTACGTCGTTGTCGGCTTTCACAGGCATGAAAATGTTCACTGAGGGCTTTTCTTTAATCCAATTTTCTCGTTTCTCATCAAATACCAGGCTAAAATCTAAAAACAGAATATAGTCATGTGACAATAATAAAACTCATCTCTGGGGCGATTTTTTGTATCTAAAATGAAAATGCAAGGTAATATTTATTCCTTATCCTATAAATAACGAGTTGATCTCAGCAATCAAGACAGATGCTCACTATCACTCCATAAAAATGAAAAGAAAAGTAAAGAAGACGGTACTGTCTCTCATATACATCTTATAAACAGCAAACAATAACACTAATAATAGAAATACCGGTACAGGCAGTCATTTTTTCTGTTTTTGTGTGTTAGATATATTGGCGAGGCTATTTATTGAAGGCCTAGCCTCCTTCGCTATATGAGATCTATATAAACTATATGATTCTATAATAGAAGTAGAAACAAGAAGTGAAGGCAACTCATTTGAACTCTTATTATCTAAGCCTATTCATCTCAAGACTACATCATTCTGTGGAACCCACGATCCTAAACAACCTACGTTTAACACATGCACACTCACTGAAGTTCTGGATTAACTAGCTATTTGAACTACCAAGTCTTCATACTTTCGGAGGTTTCTATCCAAGTTATTCCAGAAGTTTTCTTCCTTATCAAGTTAAACCTTAAGATCTACAAGTAATGTATGTTTTTTCATGTTTTTACTACCTGAAGTTTGGATTATTAAGTCAGGATATAAAGAAGTCTTCACATCAGTTGCCGAGCAGTCAACGTCTACATAATATACTAAAGCAATAAGCCTTTTAGCCGAAATTGCAAGTATTGCATTATGCTTAGAGGTCGCCCCATAAGGGTTACCAAAGCAATGGTTGAGTACGTGGGCCATTGATTCCACTGCAGTACCCCATCGACGGGTATTTAAATCTTTACCCTGTATTACACGGAAAGGCCGGAAATTCAGCGGTAAAAGGTTATTTCTACCCAAGACCAGGAAGTGCCAAACCTGTGGTGACAACATAATTGAGTCCAAAACTCCCAATAAAATCTTAGATAGCGCAACAGTTTTAACTAACATACCCTGCACTTTTTCTCAGTCCAAGAGATAAAACTCAAGAAATCAAACTCATCATGAAGAATAGAACACAATTTATCCTTCTCTTTGTTGCTATCATATATTGTGAACCTCTACAGATAACATTAACAAATATATTTCCTTCAAGCAAGACGAAATTACAATCTGTTCCTCTCTAACGCAGATTCCCAACCGAACCTTCAGGCACCAAGAACCCAGTTCAGTATGCTCATTATCAATTGTTTTTTAGCCAGTCAAGAGCCCTATGAAATTCGTCAACTTCAGAACGATTGAAGTGCTTATTCACTACGACGATCAATCTCTTTTTATGAAAGAAGCAAAGACAAAGTCAGAGCTGTTAAACAGCCGAAAACCTCCTACTATACTCTGAATATAATAGTCGATCTCTGGTGGCATAAGGCCAAGACCACCTAATTTTCTACAGGTATATAAAAAGTCATCATTAACTGACGAAAAAAAGCTAACTCCAATCACTTTTTAACTAACTATCTGATCTTTTTATCGAATCCGAGTTCCCTAGGCTTACCATCCATTTGCCTCTTATGTAGAAAGGAAAGAGATAGAATACTGAGCTCTCTGTTTCTAAGATGAAACAATAGTCTAGAGTGTAGAAACACTCTAAAGATGTTTAACTTTTGACTCGGATGTAAGTCCGAGTTACAAATCAGAGGTCACATTATTTAAAATATCATCAATATCTTTTCTCTTTGGGGAACCAAACGGAATTCCAAGATACTTATATTGGTTCTTTTCATCCACTACTGAAATATCACTATCGTATATTCTGCGAACAGTTCTTTTCACCGAATTACTACAGAAATATCCACATTTACTTGGATTAAAGGTAAGATAAACCTTACTAACTAACCTATTCTAACCTAATTCTAACTAACCTATCAGCAATCCCTGCTGCATCACTGGAAACAACTACCAAATCGTCAGCATGAGCAAAATAAGGAAACCTTCATATTAGATAATGTGTGTGGACTCGGTAAATTGTCACAAGACTTAACAAGGAAATCTATCGATAAACAGAATAATGACATCAACAAGGTGGTACTTTATTTGACACCTTTAACCAAATCAATGGAAGGAGTGATGATATTCTCACAATGATATATAGTACTCATGCAACTATACAAATTCTTCAAAAGATTGATTGTGCTGGATGCGCAACCCATCTTTTCCATTGAAACCAAATAACTCATGAGGCAAGCTAGGAAATGCTTCCTTAAGATCTAACTAAACGAAATAGAAATTTGCCCTTGACATTTTACAAGATTCGGAAATGGATTGAAGGCATGCATTGTGCTCAGCACAACCAACCTCAGATAAGAATGCTTTTTGATTCCCAGAGATTAAATGTCCACTGGTAATCCAACGGAGCATACGATTGTTAATAATGTTACAAAGCAATTTATAGGACGTGTCCATAAGCGCAAGTGGTCACCAGGATGAAACTAAGTGTGCTTGCCCATCCTTCAGTGATTTTAATATTAGAGAAGTCTTAAATTGTTTCCACTGATCCGGTACACGCCCTGAATGTAACACTAAATTAAAAAACTTTTTCAAAAACACATATTTCGGATAAATCTCACACCAATCCTTGAACAACAAGCCATCATTACCAGGAGCAGAGTTTTTTCAGGATTTGAAAGCAGAAATTGGATCATTTGTGAAAAGGTCTTCTGAATACAGAACGTCGATATTCAAATTAGAAAAAGGGGGTAGAGATTGATGTGTAAAATGAGAGGTAATATCTTCAACAGATGGTAGAGATGTTGGAGTAGAGGAAGGTATCAACCTCTTGTAATTTCTTTAGCATCACTATATACTCTTTTTTTAACTAAAAAATAGATTAAGAACGTTCTACTCTTCCATCTGACATATATCTAATCTTGGATCGAAACATATCAGGATATACACGTGATATTGCCTTTCTACCAAATTCGAGAACCTTAGTCAAATTCACTTCATTGTTATCCATCAACATCATCGCCTCAGAGAGAAGAGGATAAAGACCAGATGACGATATACGAGTTTTTTCAAGTCCAAGTTTCCTATTTAATAAGTTTCTTGAACAAGAGTTTATCTGAGATCTAAAGTTCGAAACTGGAGATGAGACACTACAATTTTCAGAATAGTCTATCATATACCTGATAACAAAGAGACTGCAATCAAATGAAGCCAGTTGTCTCGGAACATTGTCAATAAAACTTTTTGAAAAAAAGATAACAAGTCTTGGAGCAAGGAGATGCTCTAAGATCCAATTAAGTTTGCCCCGTATAAATACTTGTTCTTCTGATAACTCACTCCTTGCCGGATCTATTAGGAAAGATTTTTGTCTACCAACATTGGCAATGAAGGCAAGCCAATAATCGTTATTCCTATGTATCAGCCAAAGTACTATCGATGAAGTTCCTATATTCCGAAAAGAGAAAGCGGACAATAGCTATAGCAGGAGAGGCGGAATTAAAACTATACCTTTCCTACCAGACTATCAAAGACGAATATAACCTTCAATCGCTGGCGCGCTTAGCCATTGTGAAGTAAGATCGTCTTCCTCTAACTGTAATGACAACAATATTTTGAATATTTATGTGTATATTGTTTTGAAATATGTGAATATTTACAACAACATTTATTTGTTAATTGGTTTCTTCAATATTAAATAAATAATAAAAACTCTAAATAATGGAACTAAAATTAAATCGGTCCAGAGTCCAGCATGAAGTTTTATAAAATGACAGTCCATAAAGGTCCAGCAGTGAAAAATTAATGAATTGTTTGGTTTTTCGACTCTGACTGGAAATATAATTTGATCCTGTTGGAATTGTTTTCATTTTAATGGCAGTCCATTATAACTGATATTAATTACCAGATATTCTTAATGATTATGAACGACACGATAGGAATATGCTGATACTTTTTTAATTTTGTGTTATTTAATAAATATTTTTTTGTTTTACATAAATAGTTTCATCTGTAATTTATGCGGGAATAAAATTTCTAAATATGAAAGTGAATTATTTGTTCGAGAAGAATTTTGTCATTCATTCGACCTTATTGTATTGCAGTAAAGAAAAAATTATAAGATGTTTGTAACTGTAATAATTTGTCACCATCCCGTAAATTAGGTGGTATAAACGGATATCATTATGTATCTTCCTTTATGGTGAGAAAATATTTCCTGTAGAAAAGGAAATGTTAGAAACTGTCAATAAATTACTAAAAGTAGCTTTATTTACAATATAAAAAATAAAATAAAATAATGATACAATATGATAAAATGAAATAATTCCAACCAACATATCTTGTCCCTAAAACCTCAATATAAACTTTCTTTTAATCTCTTTTCATTTCCGTTCTATCAAATTTTGAGAATTTAAATGATTTGTTTTAGTTTTGGGATAAATAATTCATAATACTCTCCAAAATAATCAATAAATGTTATATTTTTCACTATAAACGTACCAAACCAGGCAAATTAGTAATACATAAAAAATCAATGAAACTGACCTAGTCTTCCATAAAAAATTCTCAATAGCTATGGCGTTGAAAGAAAAAATAGCTTAAACATAATCACAAATAGTCTATTTAGTAAGAGATCCATCCAATTATTAGTATGTATCTAGTCTTAGCAAATATCTTCGACTATACTTGATTAACTCAACTTTTTCTTTCTCTGCAGTTTGCTGCAAAAGGATACCCTTTCTTCTGATACATAATTACTGCCTTAATCCCTTTTAATATGAATTTCGGTTTGTTGGTGATCACTTGACGAATTCGCCTGTTATTCTAGAAATTATTAGCATTACCTTGTGTTTGTGTTTCACTTGGTTTAAAATAAAGTTGAACTTTTGTAAAATAATGAGATTGTCATTCGTTTGTATCGGTATTTTACGAACTCTCTTCAGTTTCTTCTTACCTGATAAGATCAATTGCAATTTGTATGAAGATGGATCATATATTAAAAGTAGTGAAGCATTATGAATCTTGACTGGTCCACTCATAGACGCACAAACCCATCCGTTACATTTTCAGCAGTTTGAGAGTGAGCAGAAAATACCAATGTAGAAAATATATTTCAAAAAACAATTTAAAACATCAATTCCAACTAATGAGAATGAACACATATGGATTAGAATCAATACTGATACATTAGTAATAGATTATGACAAAATAGTACTCATTTAAGGACTTCATTTAAGACGTTCTTTAAATGAAATGAATAAATGCTGAGGCAAACTACGGGATTTTAGAATTGATGACAAAACTTTAATGCAAAAGAAATTATATATTCTAGATCAGAATATAACTTAAAAAGAAGAGGTTTCTGAAGTAATAACTTAAAATAACATCAGTAAAGTAATTAATTAATTGATAACTAAAAGTTTGACTGGAATATTTATATTGTCTTACATAAATTATATGATTTCGATAAGCTAATAAGTGTTATCAAACTGGATTAAACAATTTATATTACCTACAATTTATAAAATTATATCACGATGGTTTGAGATTTTCACTGGTTTTACCACTTATGCCAAAAATTTCTTTCAAAACCAAGAATAAAGTCAGAAAAATTTCACTACAAGCTTGATTTGCAAACTCATTCCATGAAATCAAACGTAAGTTGGTGTTCAGATACACACTGATCAAATAAATATATCAATAATGTTTCGATATACTCAATCATTCACTTTTTCACAGTATTTTAAGGGATCCTTAAATACTCAAACTACTTTATCAATGAATTAGAGCAATCCATAAATATAAAAATTTTAAAAATACATTTTGAAAGTTATTTAAATTTTCTGGTGAGCTTATAATGTTTATGGTGAGCTTCTAAAATGCATGAAGAAAGACCTATTTCTACAAAGCAACATACTTGCAGAAAATTAATTATTATACTATGAGGAACAAATTCATTTATTATTATTATTATTATTATTAATATTATTATTAATATTAATATAATTATAAGAAGTTATATAATTATGGATATAGAATTTTAAACCGATTTTACTATTTTTATTTTCTTAAATGATCTACAGGTGCATTAATTAAGCTGTAGATTTCTTGTGGAATGTTAGCCTGTTGAAGACCATTTCCGGTTTTCACATATTTTTAAATAGTTCTTCTCATTTTATCTCTAAAATTCATAGCAATATTGAAAATTTCCTTTTTCGAAGTACATTTATTCTCTTAATATCATGAACTGAATTATTCGACAAACATTTTAACTTTTTATCTTCATTAAAAATAATTCGAAATTATTTTAAGATTTTTCAAAAAATTTACAATTTTGATTTCATTGAAAATTGAAAATTTATTCCAACATTATTTTATCAAATTTCTCAGTTCATTTATCGAGATACAAGATAATAAATATAAGGAACCCTTGAGAAAATTAAAATTGAATTAAATCTTTAAGGATTTAATTTTATATAAAATGATATTAACTTGTGTAAATAATTGTATTGAAATACCTCTTTGGTGCCATTTACAAAGTCTAAATTTAAAAAAAAATTGTATGTAATTAAATTATTTTTATATTTGGATTCAAGTTAATTTAATTTTTAATAATTATTAAGCCTTTACAGTCATGCAATGTTTTTCCATTATTAATGATTGCTTCGTTCGGTAATACAGACATTTACAGAAGACGCATTAATTGAAAATCAATTAACTTCGTCGTCAGTATTTTTGGGTTAAAATTTAAATCCTTTTTTTGAAAAATAAGCACATTCACAATAAATAAAATAAAAATATAAATTTAATATTTTATTTTATAGAAATAGCAATTTTCATTTTGTTATCCAAAATTAGAAAAAAAGTCTACTAACATGAAATACAATAAAAATCATTATCAGCTCATTTAAATTTACATTTTATTTTTAATTATTTTAAAATATTATATAAGACTTCTATTAATGCTCATTCGTATAAGGAAAATGTTTTGAGGGAAAAATAATTTAACAGATGTTAGCGGCTACTTTTAAATAAACCAAGCATTGAAAACGAACCAAAAAGTCATGTCACCAAATTTTTTGTTTAAATATAATTATATAAGCAAATTAATTTTATATAAAACCAGAATTAAATCTTTAAAAGTTTAATTCATTTAAGAATTCTCACATTTATTATGTTTTTGTTATATAAGACCAAGATGATGACTCGGATGATGAATATCATTTATAACTATAAATAAAATCATTAAATCCATATTAAAACGAATGAATTTCAATGGGTTTGTTGATAAATTTACTATTTGTTGTAAAATTAAAGTAGATAAAACACCACCTTTAATTGGATAAGAGGTAACTTTTTAGATATTAAATAAACCATCTAAATTTTGTCCCACCAGTTTTAAAATCAAGGATATAGTTATTAAATTATAAAATCTAATAAATTTAATTTCGCACAAGCGATGATTAGATTGCTATAATATTTAGAAATGATAGAGTTTATATGATGGAATCTTATAAGTTTATTTATCAAATAAGAGTGGGAAGACAAATAATTATAACAAATAATTATCTTATAATTCAATATAATATTAACAAAAGAGAACAATGTTTCTGTACAAAATGCAGTTATTAATAAAAAGAATTACTTAGTGATCAAAATTGGAATACCCTTAAATGTTCAAGAAAGGGCAGATAGCCGCCTATTTTAAAAAATAAATATTTTTCGAAATTTATCAAATCCATGATATTCCATTTAGAGTTGTTTAAAATTTTAAATGTCACAATAGATCTAAAATCCAAATTGCAAATTATCATGATTAGAACGTTAATAAAGAAATTGAAGATATATGAATAATATTAGAAAGTAATGAACACAATTTATTTGATAATGTTAAGTCAATGAGAAAATTTATACGGAAATTGATAATGAACGAAAGTAATACAGTCCTTTCGTGACAAATTTTCGTGACAAATTCATGAGTAGTTATGCCAAAGTTAGAAAATAATATTTTAAAATTTTCAAAATATAATTCCTAAATAACATTTCTATTTATAATATAGGATGATCATGAATGTGTTAATATACGTGTCAATCTTAAGGTAATTCAACCACAGTTATATATAATAGACTACAAGATTTAATAAAAAAAGAAAGTAAATTGTTTCATGATGATTATTGCGCAAAAGAATTTATATCATAGCTTGACGGTAATGACATTTTTTACAATGGAATCTAATCAGAAATTTTGGAATTGAGATATCGAAACAGGATATAAGTGTTTTAACTAATTCTATTTATTTAATATAGATTTTATAGAAAAAGCAGGAAAAAACTGTGATAAAGGTCATGATTTAAAAAATATCGTTGATGGAATATTATCATGTAAATTTTGTGATTCGTTAACTAGAAAGTCAAGAGATTTTCATTATATTTTATTATAGTTCTAAATATGACTTTCATTTGATAATACAACACGTGCGTAATAAAAACAAGATGATAAAATATTATTTTTAATTGATGGAATTTATATTTCGCTTAATTATGGTTGTTTAAGTTTTTTAGATTAATGAAAACTTTTTCATAGCTATTTAAAAAGTATAAATAAGTCAACGAGAGATGATAAATTAAGATAACGCAAGTGAAGAAAAATATAGGGGATAAGGACAACTACTGAAACAAAGAAAAATTACCCATGAACTAAAAAGCATCTTATGTAACGTTAAATGAGGTGAAATTATCAAAAATTTAATTTTTAATTATCATTAGAATTTATGTGTTCAGTGCTTTTTTTATTCGAATGCAATGAATAAATATTTCTGTTTACAAATTCATGTTGCTATTTTAGTAGCACTCTGTATTTAGTATTACATATTAATATTTCTGACTAACATAGTTATTTTTAACTAAGCATTCGTGAACAAAAGGTAAAGTCTATTTTTACATCTTAACTGAATTTTGATATGACCTTCAGTTCGATTTAACAAATTTTGAAAATTCTATATATATTTTTGTGTGTATTAATTCCATAGTGTTTCTATTTTACTTTCAAAGTTTTTATATTTATTGCTTGAAATTTTAAAACTTTGAGTAGTTACGATTTGTTAATATCAGTGTCGGACCTTAATAACAGATAATTGTTATTTTTGTTTAAAAATTTGACACAAACATGTATTGTGATTTACAAATTTGTTTTATTTCTTAATTAAACGTTTCTAAAGAAAATTTTTTCTAAATATAAATGTAGCCAATAGATGTTGACAGATTAATAAATAAATTAGATTAAGTTGAATATTTAATTTCATGCATATACTTTATGATACGTTTTAATCTATTTTAATCTATTCGAATATTTGCAAATTACATATTTATTCTTAGTAAATATAATTAACAATAAAATAGAGATAATATTTGTTTAATTAAAATTTAGATTTTGTTATTTCGTTATCATCAAAATGTTATCTCGATAACCTCAAAACTATCAAATATCAACCACATATAAAGAGAGTCTGCAACAAGTGATAATTCAAAACAAAATAATTCTAAACTACACCCCGGCTAAAATTTTTAGACGCACCATAAAAAATTCGATCTTTTTGTGAAAATAGAGCCATATAACCAAAAT
>JBBMOY011146771.1:0-10307 GCA_037951405.1 Platydemus manokwari
CCTATCATAGTTTTGGCCCTCCAAATTTTAAAAAATCAGCAATGTGGCCCTTTGCTGAAAAATTTTGGAGACCCCTGTCTTAAGCAACAACTTTATCATTTTAACCTTAATAGAATAGTTAATAATTTATTTAACCCCTGTAATCAAAATTTATAATTTCATGCACCATTCTTATATTTTTATGTTATGCTTAATAACCTTCAAAAAATTTTTGACTCACATATAATCTATTTTATTTCTTATGGATATACAAATTGAAAAATGTTTAACCCGATTTTATCCTTTAAGTCAGATTTTATTTTGTTTATTTTAGTATTTCTTAAATTTAAAATTTGCTACAACTATTATAATTTTTGTTCATCTTTTCGTGTGATTTTTCTAGCTTTTCAAATTTTAATTTAAGACAAATAAGATCAATATTATTTTTCAATATCAGTGTAATATTAAATCAACAACAATAACAAATCAATACAAAATCAATTTCTTTGTGACAATTAGAATCAATTAATGAAAACGACGCATATCAATAAATAAACAAGACTGATTAAAAGAATTCCACTTGAAATATTTTCGTATTTTAAGTTTTCGAAGTTTGTGTTGAATCTATGACGTTATGTCGACAGAATAATTTCTTCCGTAAAAATGGGTTGTTAATTACAAGAATGGTGAAATTGGTAATACAATTGAGTAGTGGAATCGAAGAAATGCTGAGATTAGGAACTATTCCCGGCTTGTATAGAAAAATTAAATACGGTGTTAATAATAGGACGTAAGCCATCGAAGTTTCAAAAGAGATCACTGTTAATTTTATTACATTTCTTAATCTTTGACCACCTTTATTGATTTTTTTCTGCTTGTGAGATTTCCAAACGAAAATAATCGATATAATTGCATACACGACAATAGTGAACCCTCCGAAAATGGAAAAACATACAAGATAATAATAATAAAGTAGAGTAATTGGAACCCAAACGAAAAAAGATTGGCTATATATTATTATTAGAACTCTACACGGTATTTCTATTGATGAGTGAATTGCTACTAAATAAAGAAGAAAGGATTTTAAAACTAATTTTCTGTTCCACCAAGAAACTAAAGGCTTGATGATGACGAGCAATCTGTCTATTGCAAGAATATCAAATATCACCAGTTCTGCTACGTAAATCGACCCATTTGTAAATTGTGTGACATGGAAAAGCGTCACATTGAATGCGGAATAAAACAGAACCAGCACCAACATCGTAAATTGTACTATGGCTGTCATGAAGTTCGTTACAGTCATAATTCTTCGAATCAACTGGTAGGTTGATCTTCTACCGAGAATCTGTACATGATATTTGTGAAACCACACTGTTAACAATACATTCAATACGAATCCTATACCGAACAACGGTAGAAATATTGCGAAATGATACCAAGGTATATTAAATGATAGAGCATTGTCACTGGAATTAGTGGTAAAATTAGAAGATCGGTTCATTTATTAAATGTTCTGGTTTCATTGAAAAACTAGAATGTTTTTATATTCAAGCTCACGTGAAATTTATTGGATGAATTTTTGAGGTAGAAAATGCAATGTTTTGTACTTTTTATTTTAATTCATTTATTTTATTCGTTCGTATTTTTAGAATTTTATCTGGTTAATATTCAATGATTTTTTTAGTTTATTTTTTTCAATTACTGAAGCCTGTTTATCATTAAATGATTGTGAGCGTTTTGAATCTTTTCCATTACTAACTGCTAATATGTGACCCCTTTAAGTCACCGATGATATTAGAATGATATAAAAATTGTACCGAAAAATTATAATTGCTTTGTGTGTACTCGTTTCGTCACTCACGATAACACAATATAATTCTAAATATCGATTAATATAATATTTCATTAATATTTCTACATCCACGTTATATATAATTTATAAAATGATTATAATTAATTATATTATTGTAAATTATTTTTAATTATTGCTTTCGATATTATTTGATTTACCTGAGATCATCAATCAGAATATTAGTTCTGTTTTCCATCGGATTTGGATTGTTTTTCCAATACCTCAGCTGGAATTCATTTTAAATTTTATAGTAACTCATGCGAAACGGTAATAATCTTTGAAGGTGGATCTTTGATTTATTTTTGGCTCATTTATTTGTGATACCTACATAATTCGAAAACTTTTGTTCAAATTTTTCAACTGATAGAAAATAAATAGTTTTATCGAAGGCTTTTTCGTTATTTTATATTTTATTTTTTCCGAAAACCTTACCTTTAAAGCTATAATTCTCTTTCTGATAAATTCGAACTCATTACCATTTTACTCACACTTACCATCAATTACCAATCGTGATCCGTTGTAACTATTTTATCCTTTCACATAATATTCTGATTCAATAGATAAAATGTATTAGGGTTAATTTAAAGGACATTCGATGAGTAATGTTCGTATTTTTCTAGTTATGAATGTTTCGAGAAATCTAAATCCTTGTTTTAAGCTCGGTTTCAAATACAAAAAATTTTTTTCAAGTTTTTGAGTTCACTTTCCACACTATTTTATTGAAACAAATAGATAACGTTTAATTCATTCTTGACTTCGAAGTTTAGTTATTGAAAATCCGTCTAAATGGTTTATAAAGGCAATAGTTCGAAAATTTCATGGTGTGGGCAAGAAAATACTGTTGCAATATTCTTTATTGAATTTTTAATTAAATATCGGATTTTTATGTGTGGTCAGAGATGTCACCATGGTTACCAATATCCATTTACATAAAATGACAAATTAATATAAGTTACAGCCACCATTTTTGAATTATTCTGTATTTCGAAATTTCTTTCCACTCAAAATGATGTTTAAAAATGTCCAAATTGCGAAGTTAGACAAATGAGGGGACAAATTTACACCTTAAATTTAAATTTTTGAACTTTATCAAATATGTTTACAGCAAAGATTGATCAAGCTTTTACAGTTGTCATTGGCTGGATGATTTTCAATAAAATCTTAATTTAAGCGATCTCATTGGTATTACCTGCTTTTATAATCTCCAAATGAATCATTAGCACCTTTCTTAGTTGTAATGCCAGCTATAACTAACAAATGTGATTAAAGTGAGAGAGCTTGTACTTTATATTCATAATCTCATGCAAAACTAAGATTTATTTCACATAAACATAATTTTCTTAGCGATTTTGGGACACATGTCTTCACATCAATATACAGTATATACAGTTGCATTCTTTCAATGATTCATTCTTCTTCGAGATTCTTTGCTCAGTTTTCTCATGTTTCATTTGATAGATATCTATCAATCCGTAGTTGTTATGCTCAGTTGGTTGAAGGCCTTTGTCCATGATGGTGGCTTAAGTTTCCGTTGATAAGTGTGTGATTTGTATGATGCAAAGGCATCTTTTAATGGTGTTGCAATCAGGAAGCCTACAATGTGTGTAACTTGCGCCTTGTCTAGGCCTTACGTTGTTGAGAACCTTGTTGTTCTTGGGGTCCCATGAGCCACGTACTTCAATGCAGAGTACACCCAGTGAGGTTTCATATCTGGTCTTTGTTTTGATTTCTGATGAAAATTGATCTGTATTTCTCGTAGTTCAAGGTCCGGTGTTTTTCGAAGTTTGCAATGGTATCGAAAGGGATCTTCAGATTGATGATGTAAGCTTGTCTTTTTTGTTCCTGATGACTAGATCCGGTCGTGGTTTCGTAGCGGTGGGCTTGTATGTGTGTCGGTGTCCAGTGCGAGAGATGGTAGATAGCTGCTGTGATGATCTAAGATAATTGAATGTCTCTTCGATGCCAGACCAGGGACTGCTGGACAATGTATGAAGATATGAGAGTCAGTCTCCGGTTGTGTTTGGCATTTTCGGAATAGTATAGATTTCCCTTATTTGATGAAATATGGGTTGTAATTGAGCACGAGGAGATTGTTTCTGGCTTGGAGTTCAAAAATCCAAACTTCCGGTGATAGGTAGAAATTTTTGAGCGGTTTCTGCAACAGATGGCTGGCCGAGAAGCAGTGAACTAATCTTCCTTGTTTCTTTATTTTTTCCCATTCTTGGTAAAAGTGCATGGTTATGGAATCATGTAGTAAGTCTGATAGCTTTCCTGATTATCAAAATTGAAATGGTATGTCTTGTACGTTGTGCACTGTTAATTTGAACAAGACATCGGCGTGGTGGTTATAAAATTCCATGTCGATTTTAACTTTTCTGAGTTTTCTTGAAGCGAACCGAGTTTTGGTCCACCATGTTGCTGCAGATGATGGTTTCTCAGTGGGCAATTTGTCCGATATCCATAATAGCGCAGTTGGTAAATCTTCCGAGTCTGTCACGCGGTGTTTGACGACGTTAATGATGTGATGTGTGATGAATATTTTGAAGTCGTGATCGGATTCCACCAAATTTCGTTGGCGTGTATGGGAAGTTGTTGTTGCTAGATTTGGAGCTGTTCATGTTAAGTATTTTTTTGAAGGTTTGACGAATTCTCTTGTCAAAAGATTGCACTAATTGTCCGTGTTGGTCTGTTACTAATTGTCTTGAATCCAATTTTGTGGTTTCGACCTGGTGGGTTCTGAGGTTGAGAGGCTATCTTGAGTGTAGGAAAATGTTGTAGGCCTGGAACTTCTGCGAAGGATGCAGCCTGGATTCTGCGATCGCTTCGAAGTCGGTGACGATTGATTCCAGCATGTGATCCACTGATGTTTGTTTTGGAAGTCTAAAAGGCACCCCAAGATATTTGTATAGGTTGTTCGAGTCCACGATTGGTATTGGCTGGTCGAAGATTGTTAGGTCAATACGGTTTCTGATGTTTTTTATCCGCATTTTTATGTTTTGATGGTGAGTTGGATATCATTTGATTGGTGTGCCAGGTAGTTGGTTCTCCAGAGTTTGCGATGTTGACGACGGTCAGTGGTTCCGGTAGGCTTGCAGACGAGCGCAATAGAAAATATATTGATA
Organism: Platydemus manokwari; assembly: GCA_037951405.1. Lineage (NCBI taxonomy): Eukaryota > Metazoa > Platyhelminthes > Tricladida > Geoplanidae > Platydemus > Platydemus manokwari. The sequence goes on from JBBMOY011146771.1 coordinate 4,954, forward strand.
AACAGAAGAGAGTAATTGACAAAGGGCAACTCTGTTTGACCCCTCGGTAAATTGGAATTGGCGATGTTTTCAGTGTTCCACATGTGTAAGTTGGTTTGCAGTCCTCATATATGGTTTGAATCATCTTGTTGTAATGAGTATTACATCTCATCTTGTTGAGGGTAAACCATATGACGTCGTGAGTCAGGCTTGGAAAGACTTCTTTGAAATCAATCCAGCATATATACATGTCTTTGTTGTATTCCTGTAGCGAAAACGAATAGGCATTGCGTTCAGCACAACCATCCGATGCGAACATCGCTTTTTGATTAGTAGATAGTAGGTTGCTGGCATCGAACATTTGAATAAGCGAAGGTTGAGTATGGTGGTGAAAATCCAGTAAGAAGAGTCCGTTAGAGCGATTTGCCTCCATAATGTAATGATGTAGGAGGTAGATTGTTTTCCCGGTTTAATGAGGAGGCTTGTGTTGCACTCTTTCCATTGATTTGATATAGATTTGGTTCGGAGTATTCTTATGAAAAGTGACTGGAGGAAGATGTGCTGTGAATCTATTGATTTCCAGTCTTTGTTAGTTGTTCCGTCATTTCAGGGTACTGAATTGGCCAATTTTTTTAATGTGTGTTCAATCTCTGCGAGGGTGATGTCCTTCAGGTTATAATTGTCCTCGTGTCGCAGGATTGAGTTGAAGTTTGCTGATAGTTTATGTGGTGCCGGTTTCGAATAATGATCAATGATTTCCTTCAAGCTTGTAGTAGATGGCGGGTTTGTTGATGGCATTATGCTTCTTATTGTCTTTTTGGGCTCCTTTATGATTTGATTACCGAGCTTAAAATTTGAAGTCGATTGATCACAGAAATGGAGTACTAATGGTTTAACGACCTTTTTTGGAGCAAATCTGGTTTAATCCGTTGCAGCGATTGCCGTACTAGCGGATGTAAACATTTGTGTGAGATCAGCTGCTTCATTTTCATTTAGTTTGATAGCTTCCATAAGTATTGGGTTCATTTGAGGAAAATTGGTTGATTGTGATGATATTTTTCGAAGCAGAATGAGGTTCGAGATTGTTTTATTGATGTCATTTCTGAGTTGAGGTAGCACTGGAGCGAAGAAAACTGATGAGTTGTTTGCGTAGTCCAGTATGTGCTGAATGACAAATAGTCCGTAGTCTGGTGAGTTCAGTTGCATTGATAGGTCTTGTAGAGTTGATTGTGTCAAATTGATGGACTCCTTGACGGCTGTTAGATTATAGAGGATGGAGTCCAGCTTGTTCCATGTCGATTTTTGAGCATGAAAGAGGTGCTTCGTTGCCGGGTCAGTAAAGAATGTATTTTGTTTGTTGCGATTCGCGACGTAAAGGTTCCAATGGGAGTTATTCCAGTGAATTAACCAAAAGGCAAATCTCCAAGTTGCTAGTTTGTGGAAAGGAAATGACTTGTAAAACGAATCATAATCGTTGTTCTGATTCGCTTTGGCAGGTTGTGGTTTGATGAAAACGTTGGAGTCCATGCCTGATAGTTTGTTGGTCAGATAGGCACTCGATAGTCATTGTGATATCAGGTTCTCGGTGGTCAAAAGGAGTACATCGATGTCAGTGGAGTGCGCTGAGCTGGTTGGAAGTGGTTTGTGGCATTGGAAGTGATATTTGAAATCTGTTACTGGACCAACGTAGCCACAGTAGCATTGTACTGCGAATTCTGATTGAAGATTGATGTTGTGCGCTTGGTTGAAGTGTTTTGGCACAATAATAGTGTTGGCAAATGGGAATCGGTATAATTTGAGGCATATATTACATTTTTCGTTTTTTTTCGTCTACCAGAGTCATATAGGCATCAGTATGTGTAGCCCCTCCTTTTAGTTTCGATAAGCGTTGGTTTAATTCGATTTGGCTTTGAGCGAAGTTTGTTGCGGTTTGTATCGTTGATGAATTTTCAATTTGTAGTGTTTGATGATCGTCACAGTCCGATAGAGTACATTGATCCCTCTGAAAATTGTGATAGAATGATATCGTCGATATTGTTATCTATTAATATTTGTCCGAAATCTTTTGTTTTGTGTTGGGGAGTTCTGACGGTTATCATTTCGATGATTTCTGGTTCGTCTTCTCGGTTTCTAGGCTTATTTGTCCACATTCCTGATTGACTACAGTGGAAGATTGAACAGCGTTTGGTTGAATGTAAAAATATTTTGCGAAGTTGTTCCGTTTATTAGATATATCTTTGATTTTGTCCATGGCAGTCTAGTAGCAGTGTTTGCATGAGCATACCAGTAGGGCGGAGATGTTTATAAGTTGATGTGGGAGATCTTCTATTGCTGGTTGGAATTTAATTTTGCACATTACTTCTGTTGCTTCTTTCGGAGTTGGGTATACTCTGAAATATTTTATCTAATCTTGGTATGTTGTAAGAAACACACTCTTGTGTCTATATATAGAAGTAGCAATTTTTATTCTAACAATATTTTTTTATCATTCTGGAAAAAGTATAAAACAATAATAAAGTAAAAGAAATAAAATAATTATTATAGCATTTTTGTGTAACGATTATTTGAATAATATTTCAAGAGAGAAAACCATTTTAATAAATTCCCTAGTAACTAATAAATTACCCGTATTCAATGGGAAAAAATCACCCTTATCGAAAATAAAATAAGACAGTTATAAAATACCCGATAAATAAAAATAGTAATTTGCCCCAATATTCTGGCTTGGTGACAAATATAATAAATTTAAACCCAATTGTTCGAAATATTGATAACCATTTTCACAGAATGAAACCCCTATATCAAAGACCGGCATTAAAAAAGAAAATCCATTAAAATTAATAAATAAGACCCACATTTTAATGGAAATTATCCCTGAATAAAATCAGTACAAATAGGATCATAACATCAATAGCTTTTCCCCAATATTAGAAACCACTAGCTTTAGAGTGTTGTATACGAAGACCAAACATTCTAATTCGCAAGCAGTTAAAGCCAGCCAGATTCTCTTCATTACTCTCAGAATTTTATGCCTAGTTATTATTGGAAGATCAATTTAAATATTGATATCTGTTCTGAGGAGTCGAAGCCCAAAATAGGAGATTGCAGTAAAATACGATACCTGTAAAATCATTCATCATTTATAATAATCGTATTTTTCCTATTTATCTGGTTAAACCCAACGATTTTGCACAATTGATTTTACGCCTCTTGAGAGCATACAAATGAGTTTCTTCCAGAATTGTCGTACAAAGCTTGTCGTTTACATGTATAAAAGCAATATTTTATAAAATCACTATATAATAGTAATTCATACATAGGTAATAATTTATTTATTAATAAAAGTTTATTCAGCACGAAATCTAGTTTTGAATTGACAAGTGCCCTAAGGAGTCATTTTATTGTTAATAACAATATCATTTCCTTGTCAGAATCAGTACCTTTTTGTAAGATGCAAAAGAAGCATAACGGGGCTGATATTTTAGTAAATAACCTTAGGACAACAGAAACAATATCTAGAGCCGCTAATCGTGTTTTCATACAAGGATCAGAGTCGATTGAGGCGAAGGAACAACAAAATATTAGGTTTAGTAGTTAACTAGGGGTTGCGAAAAATCCAATATATATTCTTACATGTTCATTTATAGAATGATCTGATATCTTTCATATCAGATGATTTCAATCAATTATTTGTTGGTACAGATTTGAAGGAACAGTTGAATATATAGCTTGATTGAGCTCTTGCATCATGGAGTTTCTGTTAATCAAAACTGGATGAGATCTAAACACACAGTTTTTGTGAGAAATATTTGATTTCTTATATTCAAACCTTTCGTAATTATTTAAAAATATTAACCAGGCTTAATTATAATATAATGAGATTCTTATAACGAACGAATCGATTAATGATATTCGTTGAATGAGAGTAATGTTATCATCAATTTAGTTATTCAAAATCAAAACATTCTGAGTGGTTTTTCAGTGACTTTTCAATTACATTATGACGTATAGCTCTGTTTTTGAAAGTAAATTTTCTCAATTTCAAAAACTCACGTCAACCAAATAAATCAAAACATTGAATAATCTCGCAAAAATTTGAAAATAAATGCAATGATTTTAAAATTTTGATGTTAATTTTGAAATATTAATTTAACACGTTGACGGACACTTGCGTCTATAACCGTCAAACAGAAGTTCACTATGTGGCATGACGGCAATAGCCGTCTAAAACGAAACGGTCTTTTTTGGACAATGCAGCTATAGCGGCACAAATGTGCATTTACCGGCGTACAAATAGAACACTAGTGTCATGTTTGAGAAACAATTTTTTCGGTTGACTTTTGTTTTCCACCTATTACACGTCTTGCAGCTTAAGCACGCACATATAATGTTAAATTTCGAACTTCATCTGTTCCTACTGTCCGTCAGGGTGATAAAATATTTTATAAATCCTATTTCATATAGAGAAAAATATTAATTCGTTGAAATAATAATCGTTAAGTGCTGTTTTAAAACATTAGCGGCTTACAATAAACAAATTCTTGAAATATTTCTCTATGATTAAACTTTATAAGTTTTTAATAAAATTTTGGGCTTGTATCAACATCGATTCTGACTAAAATAATTCGAATTATAAAAATATTTAAAATAAAACAATTTTTCTAATAATTTATTTAATTAACTTCAATTAATTAAGCAAATTTATATTAATAAATTTTTAAAAGATACTTATTAGATACTTTTTGCTGTATTTTTCTCTCATTTAGAAATCCCACGTGGTTGACTTGAAAACATTTTACTATTTTTAGTTCATCTTTATGTATCGATATCAGATTTTTAAAACACGAAATAGAAGCTTGGAAATCCATGTAAATTCTTAAATTTCAATTTTATTCATTCATAACATTTTTGTAATCTCTTTTAATCTTTCTCAGTTTCCTTGTTTTATCTCTTATAGAATGAATACATTGATATTATTTAATTTTATCCCATTCATTAAATATTTGATAATCATCCTTAAGCTTGTAATGTGCTTGAGAATTCATGAAAATATTATTTTAAATACATTTGGATAAATTTTAAATTAATCTTGAGTAATATATTATTACTATTACTATTATTATTATTATTATTAAACAAGCCAAAGATGGTTTCAAGTGATTTAAAGAAACATGTAGTGGTTCCTGGTTTCACAAAGAAGCACATCACATTCTGGATCCTTTCAAAGTAACTTTTATCAATCTTTGAAAAATGTCAGAACATAAAAAAAGTGAATTGTATTAATTAAAACTTAATAATTATTTCCTAGATGAAATAACTCATAAATTTATCTCTAATATATTTAACGGTAATTGTCACATTAAATACGTACATTA
>JBBMOY011146882.1:0-10307 GCA_037951405.1 Platydemus manokwari
TGTGTGTGAGACTACCATCCATACATTTTGTTTAAAGTCATTGTTTCTACTTTTGTGTGTGAGACCACCATCTTAAAGTCATTGTTTCTACTGTTGTGTGTGAGACTACCATCCATACATTTTGTTTAAAGTCATTGTTTCTACTTTTGTGTGTGAGACCACCATCTTAAAATCATTGTTTCTACTGTTGTGTGTGAGACTACCATCCATACATTTTGTGTGTGAGACTACAGGCCATACATTTTGTGTTAGTATTGCTAAAAAATCTTCAATAAGAATATGAAAATACTACACAAACAAGTTATCAACAAAACAATCCTCATTTTTCTGTCCTCAGCTGCAGCGAAGAGTAGAGGGGAGACACAATTTGCATTCTTAGGCTCCTTTCTTGACATCCTCTGCTGTTAAATTACCAAGAAATTCCAGTATACCCTCTATCCATCTATGTATAGGTCTGCCTTTTGGTCTGGTATTCTCGTAATCTTTGTCGATGGGTTATTCTTAGTTCTTTCTGTCGTGTTATATTTCCAAACAAATTAATTTGTGGTTTCTTTACGAACTCGAATGTTGATTTTATTCTGAGTTCCTTTATCAGTATGTCATTTCTTATTCTGTCTCTTAGGCTATGACCTGTCATTTGTCTTACACATTTCATTTCTGTGGTGGTAATTTTTCTTATAATTCAAGTGTCCATCATGCAGTTTACAAAAGATGTCCATCGTGCAGTTAACAAAAGATGTCCGTTGTCCTGTTTACAAAATATCTAAATCTAAAAGAATGCCAATAAAATATATGTGAGCACACCGAGCCATCAAACTTCTCAATTACTTATGTTACAAACCCATCATCCTTTCCAGTAGACACAAATGGACAAATTGCTTACACACTACCAAAATATTAGAAAATGTCAAATTACCTGACATGAATCTATAAGAAAATCTAGGGCTTTGCAAGGGGCATTGTTTCTGGGGGTCACTTCCTGTGATACCCAGTGTAAACAAACAAGTAAAACTTCAGCATCAGGAACAAGAGGCTGGCTTGTGGCCTCCAACATCTGGCTGGAGGAAACTGTGTTCTGGGCAAGTGGGGTGAAAAGTCTGAAGTTAACTGTTTGACGAACGGCTGGGATCACACACAGGCTAAGAAGAAGTTCAAACATCTGCGGAAAAAAGTGAGAGATTCTGGTTGTAACTATTTTGGTGCATTGCTCATTTTGTGGTAATGGCAAGACATTATTTGAAATGTTATATAATAAAGAAAGTGGAATATTCAAGAATGTTTTCTTAAAGGAAAATTATTTATTTATCGTTCGATATTTATCTCTATCATTGTCGAAACTCTCAAAACTTTGAAAGTGATATTATCTTATTTAATCAACAAATGGAAAGTTCCGTTAGTTTATTAGATGCCTTATGCATAAGCATGGATGCAAACCTGATATAAATAACGAATCTATCGCGCTCAACATAAAATGAGACAACATGACACAATCCAGTGTATTCTTTTGTAATTTTTTTTCTTGCTTAATAATCATAAAATATTTTTATTTGTTTTCTTGAAGTTGACCTGCACAAACGAAATATCTTGGTCACTACAAAAATCAGAGAATATTTGAGAGTCCTCAGTCAACTGTAATAGATTAGATATTACATCATTGTCATCTCAAAAAGAATCTCAGATGCACTTTGAATGTGGTTTTTTACATTGTAGTTTGATAACCAAATGAATATCAGAATTAGGTGTTCTTTCCGTAAGGTCCAGTGTAGTCTAACGGAGAACAATTCAGGAATAAATTTGATAAATAATATTTCATCATGAAAATGATCTAATAAAAGGACAGGATAAATAAAAGCATCAATTAAAGAGAATCTTAAGGTTTTTAGAATGAGAAAGGATTGAAATCAAATAATCTTATCAGGATAAACATTTATTTAAATCACTCCTAAATTTAAAATGTAACATTTGAGGTGTAGTCTTTGAAAATATTTAAACCAAATATTTAATAATTTATTGAGAGTCCTTTACTAATTGTGTGCGATTATTACAAAGGATATAGATAATATTTTCATAGATAGATGGAATGTATAGTAATAAAGGAGATGTGTACAGAAATACTGATGTTCAGACTTTTGTGAAAGGTTTCAAGTAAAATTAGTGGGATTACATATTAATCTGTAAAACCCTGATAAATCTAATTATGTTGATGAGAATTTGCCTTAGTATCAATGATATTTTATGAATTCAAAGTGTCTGCATAAAAAAAAAGTTGTGAAAATCATAGAACTGAATTTTGAATTTACAATTATAAGTAAATTGGCAATTATTGAGTGAATGGTGCAGTGACCGAAGATTTTTATTAGTGTTACTTGTGAAATGATTTGATATTCATGACATTCAGACATTTGCTGAATCTTCAATTCTCATGGAGTTTTAGAAGAATAAATATCCTTGTATTCTGATATAATGATTTCAATTTCGGTTTTTCTAAACAGTGTTTCTTTGTACTCATAATGAAGTCAGGGTAACCAACTGAATTCGCACATATATAATCATGATAAGTTGGAATTCGATTTCTTTCGATTGTCGTGATCTTGTTCATTTTCTGATTTAAATCTTCAAACATAATTATTAAAATATTTTATTTAGGAATTATATAAATAAATATTGCTCTGTAAATTGTGCTTGAAGACATTGCTATTTGAGGAGATTGCAGTATTAATATTTATAACCCATTTGTTTAAATACTTAAAAAACATCATTCTGTTCAAGTTAGGTATTTAATAATTCAGTTGGCGATATCTTTCAATTTTGTCTTTCAAAAGAATAACTGCCATTGATTTGATGTATTACCTTAAAATTATGTCAAAATCTGCAAACAAAAAGTCCATAAAAACAGAATATAAAATTAAAAACTTGTTAAAATTTTAAAAATTCAAATTTTTCAACAATGTGCATTCCATGAATTATGATAAAAGAGATAGAATAGCTTTAAAACTTCTTCAAATATTTCTCAATTATAAATAGTTACGTTTTATCGTTATTTTCAATCAATAATAAAACGATTAATTTAAGGTAAAAAATCAATATTGATATCCAGTTATGAAATGATTTTCAATGATTGCTGATTTCAAAACCCATCCTACACAAATATAATAGGTGCCATGTTTTATTGACTTATTTATAAAATATTTTATATTACTTATGAAATCTTAATATTCTCTACGTCATTATCGAAGATTTTTAGAATTGATAACAAAGAAACAGTTTCTCGGTTGCTGTTCTTGTTGCTGACTTATTGAATCTAATCTGCCATCATAAAATAAATAATGCGTTGGATTGATATTTGAACTTGAACTAAATCCAAAAAATGAATCATCTCAAACTGAAAGCTAAAATCCAGATAATATCTGATGATTTATCATATCAAAACATTATATTTTGATGAATCAATATTATATCAATCAAGTTATAAAAATAATTGACATTTCGTTAAATATTCGATCTGCATTCACTCAGTGATGGAAAGCAATTGAAAAACCGGCTCATATTGATTATCCATATTATAAAAATTCAGTGAAAGCTATTGGTAATATAACCGAAATTGTAGTAAAACATTATTATTTTTTACAGTTAAAAATAGTTATTAACAATAAAAATGATCGATTTTCATTCATTTCAAAATGTCCATCAAATAAAATGATGAAACAAATTGATAATTGTAAATTGTGTTTATGTTTTGATGATCAATGCAAGAAATAATCAATTAATTCATGAATATATTCAATTGAGTGACAGGATAATAGTGCTCTTGATTGACATAAGATTTCATCAGGGGTGTCACTTTTCTAAACTAGCAATTTTCAATTTTTTGTTGGAATATCCATTTTTGGTGTATTGCCATAACTCATTAAATGATATTCATTGCTCACCATTTGTAAGCACGACATAATATAAATACGCGAATATTGAAGTAGTTGTAAAATGGTGAGTAACATGAGATGATTCTCATACGAATTTTGATCTGAAGTAATATATCAGTAAATTCTGGATTGTCTATAAGATATCTATTTTCAAATGTCCCTCTGAAATTAAAGGAATCTTCAGTTGATTGAGGATTGCCAAATATTCTCTATTTTCAAGTACTTGTATTAGAAACACAGTTCTTCATTAACATTGATAAGAAATTTTAGTGCTGTGCTGATCAATCGTGAGAAAAATAAATACTATCATTTTTCTGAGAAATAAAATATTACAATAACATCTGTGGCTCACTCGTACCATGATTTTTCTTATTAACATGGTTTCTATCATAAATTCTTTCCTTTGGAATAATCATTTCTTCATATCTTTCATATTCTTTAATTATACTAATAAGAACTCTCATAGCAGTGAGATTTATCAGGGTTTTACAGATTAATATGGAACTCCACTACTTTCATTTGAAACCTAACGCAAAACAGTGAATATCAACATTTGCATACACATCTCCTTTACCCAACGAAAAGTAACTATATTTGAAAATATTATCCATATATTCTGTTAGTTTTTTCGAAATAGTCACCTTCAAATTACTCATGCACAATTAGCAAAAGAATCCAATTTATATAAATCATTAAACATGCACGTCTGTTTTACAATTCGAAGAAGTGTTGTTATTTTTAAGTCCAATTTAAAATTACAATGTTAACACAATGATAAACATATTTTTGTTGACATAATTATTTACTAATCAACTTCAGTGAAATATTTCATTTGATTAAACTTTATCGATTATAGATGTGACATTCCACTTTCAAAGCAAAATAATTAAATTTCTCATCTATTCAAATGGAATTATTGTTAACTGAAGATTATGTAATTTTTACTGTGGTCTAAATACAAGATAATCGATAATAGTCAATAACTATAGAAGAATTTTTAAAACCTTAAAAGAAGTAATACAAAGAATAGGAAAAACGGGGTTAAAGATAAATAAAATAAGGAAAAATATAATATATTAAAAAAGGAAATCATGTTTCTTGAACACTTTATAAATAAAGAAGATATCAAAACTGAGCTATATAAGATTAGTGCCATTTAAAAATTTGAAAGAATAAATAAAAAAATAAAGAAGCTTCTTAGCAATTTGTGGTTATTATAGGAGCTTTATACAAAAACAACTCGACAAAATCTAGAGCCTTAGAAGAATTATTTGTGAAGAATAACAATGAATTAATATGGAACGAAACATGTGATAAGAAATGAAAAGGCTTTGACACAATCCCCAATTTGAACATTCTCTGACTTTAAGAAAGAATTCATTCTTGACACTGATGCGAGCTTTGATACAGTAAGCGCAATTCTATCACTGAAAGATGAACAAGGAAATTACCCTGTAATCCAATATTGATTCCATTCAATGAAATAACATGAGAAAGAATATTCCATCGCTATAACAGAATTACTGGCGATTTATTATTTCTGCAAACATTTCAAAAATTACCTGTATGTCAAGAGATTTACACTTAGAACGAATCACAAACCATAATGACAAAAAATGGAAAACAACACAGCAAATAAACAATGAAGAAATAGAAATAAAGATTAGCAAAAACCCGAAATGATCACTACATAGCATAATAAAACAAATGAACACAAAATTTGGATACCATCAATTCAAAGAAAATGAATGATTGAAAGTTGTGGTGCTATACGGAAACTGAGAAAGTTATACGATATTTAATAGATATATAAGGAAAAATCAAAATAACTAATAATAATTTTAAATGGTAATAATGTATTTAAACAAAATATCTTTGAAATTTAATATTTTAAAATTAAAAATTTAAAAATATATATTTGGTTGTCAAAAATAAAGTAATTTAATAATTTAAACATTTTATCTGTACCTGAATAAGATTAACAATGAAATCTCTCTGGAAAGAGAATTCTAATTTGTTTAAAAACTGCAACATTTCTTTATCTGATCACGGTGAATTGGTTTATTTACTTGGAACCCATTAATATTAATTGATTGTTGAAATAACAATAATCCCAAATTTATTACACCTCATACTATAATTATCAAGATATTGGTATTGATAAATACAAACAAATAAAAAAATAACATTGATCTAGAATTAAACTCATTGTAAAACGCATTGATATTCAATACAGCCAGGTTCTTTGCATGCTGTCCACCAATGAGAGAATGAAGTTTAAATATTTAATAAAATGTTAATTTTATTTTATTTCAATTGATTGATATAATATTGATTAAGATAAAAATTATTGAGTAAAATGTTTTGATATGATAAACCATCAGGTATTATCTGGATTTTAGCTTTCTGTTTGAGATGATTCATTTTTTGGATTCATTTCCAAATATCACTCCAACGCATTAGTTAATTCATAACGGCATATTAGATTCCACAAGCAAACGAGAAAATGTATCTTTGTTATCATTATAAGTTATCATTCATAAATAATATAAAATATTTTATAAATAAGTCGATAAAACACGGCACTTATTTGATTTGTGTAGGATGGGTTTTGAAATCAAGCAATCAATGTAAACTATTTCATAACTGGATATCAATATTGATTTTTTATTTTAAATTAAATGTTATGAGTAACGTTAGTTTTATTAGCCCAGTTATATATTCGTTCAGTCGAAAATCCGCCTTCAGGAATATATTTTTTAAATTTATCTTTAAATGAATTAGCTAGCTCCACATTACAAGGTGCGCTCTCTCCAGAAACGAATAATATCCGTATGCCGTGACGTTTTTTTAAATTTTGTTAGCCATCAATCACTCCCCACAAACGTCTGAGGAGCGTTACACATTTTACATATTTTAAGAGCCTTTAATTTTAAATATTTTAAGAGCCTTTAATTTTATAATTTCGTTTAGAACCAAATCGTTTAGCTGTCGCCGCTCCAAGAATCACGAATACATCGTATTGTCGATTTCTCTATACTTTATTGTCTTCATTCGCTTTTTTTTATCTTGATCAACATAGTTTTTTTCGAAAAGTAAAAACCTAAGTCAACAATCTATATTCCAAAATGAAGTTGCTTATACATAGCGATTTAACATAAAAAGTTCCTTATATAGAGGTTGATTATAAAGAGCGTTCACTGTATCACAAAATGAGATTCAATATGCCTCAGAAATATGTTTCTCGATAATTTCTTGAATTGATATTTATCATTAAAATGTTGTTATGTGTTTTTCCTAAAATCAATTTTTTTCAAAATCAATTCTAAAATGTAATAAAAGTTGTTATTTATCATTACTATGAAGCGTTCATAAATTAATTAAAAATAAAAAATATAAATTAAATGAATAAATTTTTAAAATAATTTTAATTTGTAGTTTTGTTTTAAACAGTGACAATCTAGTACAGAATATAAATAATCAATGAAGTGCAGTGAATGATAATTAGTGAAGAAATTTTAAATCGTCATGAATGTAAGCAGATATTTTTTGATGTTTAATATTTGTTTATCGAAATTATGGAAATATACTTTAAAAAAAAATTGTTTTGATTTACATGTTCATGTTTTATATGTTTTATAAATAAATAACCATAAATTAAAGGTGCCACATATAGAATTACATCAAGTTATTATAATCAATATATGAGTTATAATTTATATATACGAGTACTTAATTTCGATTAAATCACAAGATAATTCATTGAAATTTGAAAATATTTAAGAATTAGTGTGTGTAAATGCCTGAAATGGAATGAAAACACTTTCAATCTATATCGAAACTAATGAAACATGATAAGGTTTTCAAAAAAATGACTGGCAATTAAAGGTCGAATAAGTTATAACCAAAATAAAAACTATAAGAACTATGGTGCCTATAAAATCAATCTCAGTAAAAGAAGTATTGACATTGAATGATTACAATTGTCATATTTTTTATTTAGAATTATAGATATCATATATTTTTAATCGAGGATTTTAATATTGCATACAAACGATCTATATTTTGTGCCAAATGTTCAACATCTGATACCACTGATATTACGCCTACAACCTATGCAACTCAGACTTTATTATCATTATGTCATCATTAATTGTACTCATTGTATGATACGGCTCTTATTGACTCAACCCCACTGACAAGAGATGGACAGGAGATTGATTCTAATTTTTTAGTCTTTCATGGAAAGTGAGCTAACAAAATCACTTGCTTAATTTTCGGTTTGAATATCAACTTCATCTTTCTCGTCATCGTATAATATTTTTCTCGAACAAGTGTAACTAGGCTTTCTGGCTAAATGACATTCTCAGAACGAATGCTCTGCTTTTCCGGATAGTAAACATTGATTCCGTAGCGAAAACTGAAATTTTCGATGTTCAAGCTCACCACAGTAAAAAAAACCTCTTGGTTTTAAATAATCACTGACTGATAGCTCTTTTGATAGCGATGACATTGTCGTCATTTGGTCTCTGTTGCATTGTTGCCAAATTCTGAACCATGTCGTAAATTATTTTGGCATGTAAAATAGTTTTCAAAAACCATTTCTTAATTTCTTCATTTAAGATTATTACTTTAATAAATTCTATATTTTCTTATGAAATCTATATAATACTTCTATTAATTTTAGAATTTAACAATTAGTGGAGTGTTTTCAATGTAGAACAACTGTCAATTATCAGAATAAAATATAGTTGTCATTGAGAAATAAAAATAAATAAACGAACCCAAGATTAAACAAACTTTTGCAGAGTGTGGAATGACTTTAATTATGAAAAGAAAGATGGAAGCATTAAATGCGGTAAATCATTAAAATCGAAAAACGATTAGAACCTCAAGTTGTTTTAACCTAAAAGTTGATATAATAATAATAATAATAATAATAATAATAATAATAATAATAATAATGATAATAATAATAATAATAATAATAACAAATTCATTTTATACCTCAGTATAAAATTTAACAACTGGATTTATAGTGTTGAATAACATCAGAGCGATGAAATCCTTTTAATTAATATGTCTCGAAATTTATGAAAAGCGTTCGTTGAATTTAATTGTTATAAATAATATTTTAATTGATACATTCCATTTTTATACAGCAGTACAGTTTAATGATTAAATTGATTTATAATTTTAAATTTTATTTATTTATTTAACATTTATTTATTCAATTGTTAGATGGTTTTTGATTTCAACTTCATGTGTATGTTCAATCTTCGATTATCCAAAATATGTTTTATATGAAGATATTTCTAAATTAGTTGCACTGTCGAAATGATTTGTGTGATCCCATAATAAAACTGAAGATTATAATTTCATTTGATATTAGTTTAGAAAAAAGTTAATCTGATATATAAATATTATATCAAATCTCAGAAAATTGGAGTTTATTTTACTAACAATTTTTAATATTAAATCATCAAATAAAAGAAAATTATTACAATCTGATTGACATTTGAATAAATTAGATTAAAAATCACTCGAATAAATGATTAATCTCGCTTATTATTCTTGTAATGTTTGCACTTCAGTTGGTAATTTAAGGAAATATTATTTTTTTTTTTAGAACAACGATTAAATCCTGATTAATTCCAGTTCAGACATTACTTATAAGATTATATAATAACAAATGGGAAAGGAATTCTTTTCCTCACTTGGTTAATAATAATAAATTCCAAATTTGTCTCGTAATGAATTTGGAGCTAAACGACTAAGGCTCAATCAACGATCGCAATCATAGGTATGGAATTTGAATTTGAATGAAAGAAATGACTTGTTTTCCATTGCTGTGTAAAACCAAAATATCGAAAGATTTAAAGATGAATTTAAAACTATTCTTAGGATATTTTTCTTTTAAGAAATTAGTGTAATGAAAATTGGAAATTTTCTTTAGCTTGGAGAAAGTTTTTGATTCCAACATAAAAATGATAAATTTCACGATTAAAATGTTGTTATCTTTAAAATATTTATTTTATTTATTAGATTAATTAATAAGTTAAATTATTTTTAGGGAATACTAAGATGATTTGATAATTAGGATAGTTTATTTAGGAAAGTTCGTTTCCTGCGAAAATAGTAAGCTTATTTTTTAATTTTTAAATAAGAAATATAAAATTTAAAAAATCACTTAATAAAAATCCAAAAATCAGTTTAAAGTCATGGTTAAAATAACTTTCAAATTTTACAGAATAAACAAAATTTAAACGTCAAATGTGAAGTCGAAAATCTTAACTGTTACTATTTTGTAAAGTTGATAACAAATAAACGAACTTCAAACTATAAAAGTGTATTTAATCAAAAATATTTAAAAAGATTAAATTGATA
>JBBMOY011146993.1:0-16751 GCA_037951405.1 Platydemus manokwari
CGATCTCATGCACATTTATTAAAGTTGCCACTGTCGACCAACAACTTAAAATTATTTTAATCAATGTCATCATTCACAAAATATAAATATTAATTTTTTTAAAGTGCATGACATTATTTTTGAAAGCAAATGTAATCATAACTATAAGAAAAATGATGATGATAACATTAATAATTCTTAAGTTTAAATATTAATATCTAATTCAGAACAAGCATGAATGGGGTTTGAAGATGATGATAAATATAGCGAAATCTGGAAAGTTTTCATCCGACAGAACAATATCTGAATATGCTAAAGATATATGGGGAATTGAACCAACAAATCTTCCGCTACCAGCACCATTTAGTGATGTGTAGTTTATAAATTTTTTCATTTCATATTGAAAACTTCTAATAATTTATTTTTGCCCATGTTCTTTGTTGAAGCTTGTTTAGTTTTCCAGAGTTTTGGAAAATAAAAACAATATTTCGTTATGGAAATTATTAAATAAAATAACAATTCGAAAAGTCAATTCAATTTATTTTAAACAGAATCACTAAACGTCTTTAAAATGTTAATTACATGCAGAATAAATTAAGAAATCCTAAATTTTTTCTCCTTGAATTTCTAAAAGCAGAAAATTAATTTTGAAATTATACTAAAATAACTTTACTTCAATTAAGTATCTCGTGAAACACTAGAACCTTGTCTTCGACTCTGTAAAAATAAATTTCAATTTTATATTTTATAACCCATTTCAATAAGTTAATTTCCAATTTATAAATCCAGATTAATGCAAAAATATATTTATGTATTTGAAAAACTTCATTATTGTTGATACAATTATTATTTTACTTTTTAAACAATGAAAGGCTTTAAGAATTTTAAAAATAAAATTTAAATGTGACATAACAATAATAAAGTACCGAAGCAGAAACCGAAAGAGTCGTAGCTTTCAAGGTTGTGCCAGGAGCCAAACTAGCTCCTCGACTTGTTGAAACCGAACTACGATTTTTGGTTCGTAACTTTTGTAATGCTTGTTCGGCCTGATCAGCTCTCTCCTCAGAATCTTCAATTTCCTGTTGAATCTTTCTATACTTGGCCAAATTGACAGCCGCAATCTCTTCAGCTTCTTCAACTTGCCTTTTATACGTTTTGATTTTACCTTGAAGTTTCTCTACAAGATCTTGTAGTCTTTCCTGATTCTTTTTATCCTCATCTGACTAGAAATCGAAGGTAGTTTAAAAATTACAGTTCAAATTCTTTCATACTTGCAGTGCAATCTCTTTAAGTCGTCTTTCGATTTTTCTCGTATTTTTCTGGGTTTCAGTGTGCCTTCTTTGTTCCGCATCAAGTTCAGATTCCAATTCTCGAACACGTTGTTCCAATTTACTCAAAGCTTTCTTACCACCTTTGAGTGCATTGTTTTCTGATTCATCTAATTTGGCTTGATACTCCTTCACCTAAAATTTTTAATTAATATTCAAATTGTATTTAAATTGTTAAATGATTAATTGGTACACTTATCAATCCAATTTATTTACCTGAGCTTCTAATTGTTTCTTGATTTTGTCCAACTGTTGTGCATGTTCTTGTTCTTGTCTCACTTCATCAAACAATCTTGAACTGTCGGCAACTGCTTTTTTCATTTGTTCAGTGGATTGTCTTGCTTCATTAGCTGCTTCTTCTAAATCGCTCTAAATAGTAAGTCGTTAATAAATATTCTTAACAGAATTTATTTTGCTGACCTGCATTGCAGCCAAATCGGCTTCTAATTTTCGTTTACTAGCCATAAATCCAGAACTTTGAACTGCCATCTCATTCAAACGATCTGATAACTCAATCTTTTCATTCTCAACATTTTTCCTGTTGCGCTCTGAATTTTCTAAACCAGCTCGTACTTCTTCCAATTCTGAAAGCATGATAGTCATTTTGCGTTCAGTCATTGTCACTTGTTCCCGTATTTGATCCTTTTGGTGTTTTTCATCTTCAACCTTAAAATAGAATAATAATATATGATTTCAGATTTCCTTTTATATATTTACCATAGCTTGGAATTCTAGCATTTGCTGTTGGAATTTCTTTGCATTCTTCTCTTGTTCTGACCTTATTCTATTTGCTGTATCTAAAGCAACTTCAAGTTCTCCAATATCGTGCTCGAGTTTCTTTTTCATTTTATTTGCCTCATTACGTCCTCTAGTTTCAGCTTCAAGGGAAGCTTCCATAGATTCCATAGCTCGTTGATGATTCACTCTAGTCGCTTCAAATTCTTCATCTTTTTCTGCTAATCTTCTATCTATTTCTTGTCTCACCTTATAAGGAAATAAGAAATAAAAATAAAGGTATAGATTAAAACATACTTGACTCATTTCTAATTGAGCTCTTTGAGCTTTAGCTTCTTCTTGTTCGAGTGCTTGTTCTGCTTCTTCTAAGGCGTGTTGTAACTCTTCCTTCTCCATTTCGAGTCTTTTTCGTGCTTTTTCAACCTCATGGACACTACGACCTCCTTCGCCGATTTGTTCTGTTAAATCATGGATTTCATCTAAATATTTTAATGAAATTAATTTGGATAAATTATTGTGATAAAATTTCACCGGCTAAGTTTTTATTTTCCCGTCTAACACTTTCTAATTGTTCATGACTTTCTTCTATTTGAGCTTTCATGCGGAAGATTTCAGCTGAAATGCTTCTGCTCTCTCTTTGGGAAGCCTCCAATTCTGATTGAGATTCTGCATATTTCTGTTGCCATTCTGCAATAACTTTATCGAAGTTCTTTTGCTTCTTCTCTAATTGAGATGCCAATGCATTTGCTCTGTCAACATCAACCAACATGTCTTCAATTTCTCCTTGTAATCTAGCTTTAGTCTTTTCCAATTGTGCGGCTTTAGACCTTGCTGATTCAGCCTGAAAGAATCATATTTAT
Source organism: Platydemus manokwari (assembly GCA_037951405.1). Taxonomy (NCBI): domain Eukaryota; kingdom Metazoa; phylum Platyhelminthes; order Tricladida; family Geoplanidae; genus Platydemus; species Platydemus manokwari. The sequence goes on from JBBMOY011146993.1 coordinate 2,903, forward strand.
AAAAATTATTATGCCAATAATTTTCTATAAATTTTAATATTTTCACTGAGAGTAATAAGATCTATAAACTATTAAGATAAATATCTCTAACAAAAATTAACCAAAAAATATGAATGAAAACATCAATTATTTATATTTAATTCATCTTACTTCTTCTTCCAGTTCATGAATTCTACCCATAAATTTACGTTTGGCTTCATCTAATTCTTCTGATCTAACTGAACCTGCACCTTCGAATTTAGACTTCATTTGTTGCATCTCATTCTGAGCTTTTGCAAGTTGTCTCTGTATATCACTCTTGTTTTCAGCTTCTTCTTCCAAAGCTTCTCTTAAATTATCCAAATCAGCATTCAAATTGCGAATATCTCCATTCAATTTAGCCTTAACCTGAAAATTCAATGATAATCACCACACTTGTTTCATTCATAAATTTACTCGAGCTTCATCATCTAGATTTAGTTTTGCTTCCTCCAATTGTGCTTGTAATTGTTGTTTAGCTTTATTTAATTGGTTAATTTGAGATTCTGCTTCTTCTAAACGTGCTTGTAACTCATTGTTTGATTGTTGATTTTTTGCTGTTGCATTATTAGCATCGTTTAGATGACGATTGGCATCTTCTAATTTAGATTGGAACTCCCCATTCTGGTTTTCCAATTCTTTGATTTTTTTATCGCTATTAGCCTGCATATTTGACGTAATATTAATTACAAATTTATGAAAACTTTTTATAAAATAACCTTTGCTTTATTCAATGCCTCTAGTTGTCCCTGGAGATCATTAAAATCTTCTCTCATTTCATTTTTCTCTTTTTCAACTCTAAAAATAAATTATGATGAAATCAAATTAATTAATTTTTCAATGATATTATTCCAATAATTTCTAGTCTCTGAAATAAAATCGTGTTTTTAGAAAATTCTAAAAATCATACTTGGCTTTGGCTTTTTGTAACTGGTCCAGTTGATCGGAAAATTCATTAACCACGTCTTGTTGCTTCTTACGTGCTTGGGCAATAGCTTGATCGTGCTGCATATTAGATTCTTCCAAATCTCTCTTGAGTTTCATTAATTCTGCTTCTCTCTTTTTGTTAAGCTCCATTTGGGCTGATGTTGCTCCTCCTTGTTCTTCAAGTCGATCGCTTAATTCTTCTAATTCACTTTCAAGCTTAAGTGTTAATAAAGATCATGAGTAAACTTAACTATCATTTCAACTTTATATACCTGATGGCGACTCTTTTCTGCCTTTGATCTAGCCTGTCTTTCTGCTTCAAGGTCTTCTTCAAGTTCTTGAATTCTCGCCTGAAGCTCCTTAATCTTCTTTTGAAGTTGAGCAACTAATCCAGCCTCATCTTCCATTTTTGATGAAGCATTATTTAACTCCATTTCTTTTCTTTTGAGCTGTTCCTCCAATTCTCTTTTAACTCTTTCGAGGTCATCTACAGTTTCTTGAGTTTGTTTAAGCTCATTCTCAACCTTCCTTTTAACCTTTTCTACGTCAGCTCGCAGTTTCTGTTCTCTCGCCAAATTCTCTTCCATCTGAAATGATATTATTTTGAAATGGAATAAAATCTTAAGAAGTATTTACCTCATCAATTGTTTGTTCCAATTTGGCTTTTACTTTATTCAAATTTTTCACCTTTTCTTCTTCAGCAGCCAATGATTCCTCAGTTTTCTTTTGCAATTCATCAGCAGCCTTTTTCTCTTTTTTCATTTTGTTCATGTCCTCTTCCTGTCTAGCTATTTGATCCTAATGAATAAAATTAATACATTAACCACCATCTTAAATCTTGAAAGATTTAATACTAACCTGTAGTGTCCTAATTTGTTGATCTTTTGCGGTTTTCTCTTGCTCTGCCTTTTGTAATGAAGATTCCAAATCAACAACATCTTTTTTCAACTCTTCAATTTCTCCTTGAAGTTTTTTCTTGTTCTCTTCCAATTCTGCAGAAGTATCTTCTTCCTCAAGTAGATGATCTTCTAATTCTTTGAGTCGTCCCTCCATATCAGCTTTCTGGAGAACTAATTTCGATACTTTTTCTTCGGCATCAGCTAAACTATCTTGTTCGGTTTGTAATTGAAGGAATAAATCATTTTTAGCTTCCAATAATTTAACATTCTGCTCTTCGAGCTCTTTCTTATATTTTTCAACTTTCTCGAATTCTTCCTTTAACTTTGCCAATTCTTCAGCGGCCTTTTTCATTTCTTCTTCTTGTCGAGCAATGTTTAATAGTGGCTTAACTTTAGTGTAGAGCTTCCACCATGCCCATGTACGCAAAAGGAGATATTTCCTTATATTTCTTTGGATTATTGACAAAGCAACTCTGAATATTGTTCAATTATTACTATTGATAACAATCACTAAATAGTACCGTTGATCTTGCAATTTTTTAAATTGCTTTCTCATCAAATATCCTCGAATCTGAGCCTGGAAGAACGATATCAATGAGGACAACTTTTCATCTCTCATATCTTCTAAATCAGCCAATGTACCAGCTTTGAAAAATATTTTAGTATTTCCCAATCTATAGAGATTCTTATCTAATTGAACAGCTTCGAGAATTTTGCTTGTCACTTGTTTGCCTTCTACAAATCCCTGAGGAATAGCATTTGGAGCCAGAATAGAATACCTACAAAATATTAATTATTATTTAAAATATTAAGTTATCTTCGTGATGTGATTACCGTTGCTTGAATTCAGAATAAATCATTCTATTTGGAAATCCTTTTCTGCAAATTCTTATGCCTTCTAAGACACCATTACAATGCAATTGATGCAAAACCAAATGAGCATCAATAACTCCTGAATTTATACACATTATTACAGATATTTATTTTTCCGTATATTAACCTGGTTGTTTAAATTCGTTTGGAACGATACATCGGATAAAGTGTGGGCTGGTGCTTTGCAAATTTTTCATTAATTTGTTCAACGATTCCTATGTTTTTAAAAAATATTATCAATCAAATAACAACCACGGATCCTCAATTAATCAAATTACAAGCAAATATCAAGATCATGCAACGATAAAATTACATTCCATGAAAATCTAATCAAAGAATCCTACGAGAATCTAAACTAAAAAAACAAATAGCATCGAATGAAATTTCTAATCTAATCTATTGAACTACTGGAACAAAATAATTAATTTAACCACTACCCTATGCGTTGCGGAAATAGTCTGCATAGCCCCACCCTTTTTCCTTTTACCCGCACTACTTGCATCTACAATTGTATCAATTATTATAATTATATCACCAAATTATTCATCTTTAAATGAAATCTATGCTAATAAAATACAACAACTAACTAGTAAAAGGGAAGAATTGATTACAAAGGGAAATAAAATCATGTAAATTATCGTTTCAATAAATAAAGATCGATAGAATATCAGAATTAATTTTTAAAACAATTTTAATTGTTAAAATATCTGATCTCTTAAATTATAGAAACGATAATTTATGGCTAGAAACAATTAGTAAGTCTAAGTATTGTTTAAATTAATGTTCAATTTTTTATTCTTATGAATAGTCAATCCAGATTATTGTAATCTCTTCTTTGGAGAAATCTGGTAATTTTTCATGTTTTATTTACAAACAATACAGAACAACAATATCGATTTTTCATTTCTATTTTATTGGATAATTTTTTGAATTCAAATCGATCATACAGTAACAAGAATTCGATTTTGTGCTGTTAACACATGGTTTCAGTATTAAACATTTTTTGCAAAATATTATTCGTAATCAAGTGATCTAAGGACGACTTTTCAATCGATTTGAATTTAATTTTTTTTTTAATTTATGAATAAAATCAAATCAATATTTTATGGTAACTGAGGTCTATTTCTACAGAATATCTAAATTCCTACTCAATTATTACCGATTTATATCTTACCATGATCTATCGATCTGAAAAAATAGCAATAAAATGATAAAGGCGATCAGGCAAAATCAAACCCAAATCAGATTATAAATATATCATCAATATATTCCAAACAATAAATAGAACCGATTTGATATTATTAATAATTATAATAAATAATAAATATTGCATAACACTGGATCAGAGTGGTATATTTATTTTACCCGGTGCATGTATGACACTGTCATGAATGAACCACCCTTTTTCTTTTTACCAGCAACGCCGTCATCTGTGATGATGAGAATTTATTAAAATATATACAAATATTTCTGTTTGAAAAATCTTTTTTTTAATCGTCTTTTTCAAATTTTTCGTTTTCAAAAAAAACTATATTTTACACAACATACCTTCCGCTGGAAGAAACAAACTCGAAACCAATGCCTCTTTACTAGCTGCCAAGAGATTTATAACAGTTTCATTTAGAGGATCTTTATTCTTTTCAAGCCAACCAGTCAAATTGTATGGCACCTGTTAAATGTTGATATCAATGTCAGTATATTCACAATCAATATTTCTCATAAAATCCTTACACTTCCGGCATAATGATGCAATTCAAAATGAGCTTCTCCTTGTCCGGGTTTCGGTGGTTTTGGTTTACCGAAATTTGGACTCTTTCCAAGATGATTATCATACAATTTGGCCTTGAATGTCATGTCAGAAGCTTTTGGAAACATGCACTCTTCTTCAAGGATCGATAAAATACCCATGGGCTAAATGAATGATAAACTATTGAATCAATGCGATACCAATGATTAAATCTTGCCTTTTCAATCAACTCAATACACGCTTGCAAATCCATACCGAAATCAATAAATTCCCAATCGATGGCTTCTTTCTTATATTCTTCTTGTTCCAATACAAACATGTGATGGTTAAAGAATTGTTGCAAACGTTCATTGGTGTAATTGATACAGATTTGTTCAAATCCATTTGTCTAAAAATATGTTTTCAATCGAAGTACATTAAAACAAAATCCGCCAACATTGAAAATTTCGAAACCCGCAATATCCAAAACACCAATGAAAAATTGTCGTTTCACTTTGGTGTCTAGAGTTTTGTTCACTCTTGTAACCAACCAAGCAAACATTCGATTGTATAAAGATTTAGCAAGAGCTCCCACCGAGTAAAGAACCTAAACGAATTGATATTCCAATTAGAAAAATTATATTTCGGTTTGTTTCTTTTTTACTTGATCCTTATTTTGACCTTTCGTTACGTATTCATTGCCGACTTTGACTTTCGGTTTCAATATGGACTGCATCAAATCCTTCGCATTGACTCCTAATAAGAAAGCAACCTTTTCCGCTTCGGCTGTTCCATCGGCTTCAGCTTGTTCTTCTCTAGGTCTTTGTTTGAATTTCATTTCTCCCATATTCATAATTGAACACGTTGCTTTGTACAAGCTCATCTTTTCCTCACTAGAAAATCCTAAAATATCGAAAGCTTCCTGGAAATAACAATATGACAATATGACACGGTTGCAATCGATTCCAATAATAGGCTAACATTCGTCAAATTCATTTCCTCCTCATCGTCGACACCATCGATTGTCAATTCACCTTGATTAATAAAAGAATAGAGAGCTGGATCAGGAGAAATCAACAATTTGTCTAGAATTCATTAAAGATTTAATGACTGGAATCGTATTAAACAAGCTTTCATTTACCATGATAATCTTTAGCGCCTTTGGATAAGATTTGATAAAAGATGTGGTAGTTTCTTTCTCCTTTTTGTTGTGAATTTACTCTCGATTTTTCCAACAGATCTTGATTAAAAAAAATATTAATAATAAAAATATTAATAATATTATAAAAATATTATTTTGAAAAATTAAATAACTATATATAAAAACGATAAATAAACCAAAAATTTTATACAGTGATTACAATAACCATTTGTTGATTAATATGATTAAAAATCACTTACAAAATTCAATATCAGCACCGGCAATCTTTCCACTTGTTCCGAAATGAATACGAATAAATTTACCCTAAACGATTCATTGTTTAGTGGATATCAATAATAATTTTGATTAATAATTTTGTTATTCATCTCGTAAATCTGTTTTTCATTTTGAAGTGCATGAGGAAATTGTAGCTGTATTTCTTATCAGACTGGTGAACTGGGTGTGTGTGTGGACAAGTATGTATGTTTGTACGATATTGGATACCAAGTGAACCAAGCCACCACTAGTTCATACTCGCTAGTTTACCTAGATATGCCACGTTGAATGAACAAAATTGTCCAAATATAGTCATGTAAAAAATCAACTACACATGTTCGATTTGGCGAAAAAATGAATTTGTGAATGCATTGCTTTAGGGATGTTTATTATTTTTTATGAAATCTAAAATATGTTACTAAAGTAAATTACTTACAAATCGAGAGGAATTGTTGTTTCGGACAGTTTTTGCATTTCCGTAAGCTTCTAAGACTGGATTTGCTTGAACAATTTGGTCTTCTAAAGTTCCCTAAATTTAGATAAATTCAACTGATATCGTATAAATAATTTATTATCGAAATTATGTTAGAATGTATTTTTAAAATTTTAAGATTGATTTATAGGAGCAATTTAAAATATATATATATTATATATTAACCATAATATATTAATTATTATGATGTTGAATAACATGTAAGACTATTAAAATGGAATACAAACCATAGTTATTAAATTACACACCGAATAAATATTTTTATAGTTATTCAGTAAATAAATAGTCATTATATATTTCTTTTCCAGAATTGTGGTTATAAAATTTAAAAATCAGAAAACTTAAAACCTTAATGTATTAATTATTACAAGAAATATTAATTTTTGTTTAAAATTTGCTTTATTAGTGAAAAGGTTTTTATATTTATGATGGTTTTTAATTTTCGAAAAATATTTTTCTGGAGATACACAAGGCTAATAATAATATAATATTATTATTTTATATCTCAGAAATTCGTAATTCATTATATTTAAGCTAAATTCTAAATTGATATTAAACTCTTTCGTTGTAATTTTAAACTTGGTTTCTACCTTTCTTTTTCCGCCTTCTTCGTCGTCCTTTTTTGTAGCAGCAGCAACGTGGGCAAAATAAGTGATGACCTTTTTCGTATTTTCAGTTTTTCCAGCACCACTTTCCCCACTAAATATTTGTTTTAAGTGATTTTCATAAATTTAATATATCAAGTGTTACGTAATCAGAACGGATTGGTTTTCTCGGTCTAAATTAATAAATCGATTTACCTTGGTAATTAATCGAAATAAAATATTTTACCAGCCAACATATTCGTGTAAGCGTTGTCCGAGATAGAGAATATATGCGGCGGCATTTCAGTTTTTCTTTTACCTTTGTATTTTGCTATCACTTGAGGTGTATAAATTGGAAAACGTCTGTATGGATTGATAGTAACACAAAATAACCCAGAGTAGGTCTAAAATTCATAATTATGATTAGTAACTCACTACAGAAAATGTAAATAATTATACGTAGATTAAATTCTTGAAATATCTTTGTCGAAGATTGTCTAACACACTGGCATCGTTCAAGAAAGTCAAATTGGCCATATCTTCAATCATCATGAATTTTGGAGGATTCATTTGCTCGATAAGATCTTTCTTTACAGTCTTTGTCTGATAATGATGATTGATTATATTTTGAAAATAAATAAGAAATGTTTACTTCGCACTTATCGGTTGTCTTAACGGTCACAATGTCTCCGGCTGTACTTTCGATAATAGCAGCAACGAAACCTTCCTTTTCGTCCGGAATCCAGCAGTTCTTTTTGCTGTCAAAAGAGTCTCCGAATTCCTTCAACAGAGCTTTTCTGTCTACACCAAGATAGATGAAATCGGGATCGTTAGTATCCATAGTTTAAGATTCTTGTAAATTGCTCGAAATAGATAAAGTAAAGAATTTCAAACTGAAAATCAAAGAAATCGTCAAAGTAAAATATAACATATTTCATTTGATCGACTTACTTGAAATCAATTTGAAGAACTAGCACGAAAATGAAATTTTCCCAATCTGTGACGAGTTTTATAGTAATATTTTGTGTGCCAAATAAAATCAATATTGTTTACATAATTGATTTACCTAGATTCTGCACAACGAAATCTTTTATCATTTGGTACCCGTGTATGTACTGATCTATCTTACAAAAGGTGCGATTTGGAGATTTTCGGGAAAGAAATCCAACACACTTGATGGTATCGAATATAGTTCATCAAAGCTAAATTTGGTGTTGTCTATGCTATGTCGATGCTAATTAAATTTGATGACTAACAACGAATCTGGTCAGTAAATCAGTGAAAATTCCTTTTGGTGCATTTCCACGAATGTGCCTAGTCACCCTATTAGCCGTTGGCAGCACAAATGGCAGAAGAATGATCGTACAAACTTGAATTCTGTTTTAGTTAATCACAACAAATTCAATTTCATGCTGTTAATAAAACTTACTAAATTATTAACTTATTTTAAGAAAAGGTCCCACTCGAATAACTTTGTTTGACATTTAATTTTATTTTAAATAACAAGTTTTAATATATTTCTAATTTACGATTTTCGTTATTTTTCATCTGTCGATGTCTGTAAATGATTCGCAGTAATCGATTTTTTAAAATATCATTACAGTGTTATTAATAATTTATAAGGCTTTTTATGAAACCTTTTACGATGTCTGGCATTTTTAGAAATTTTAATTTGTTATTTTAATCAAAGAATTTTCTGTATTTGAATGATGTCTGATGATATTTAGCTGTCAATTTGCATTTTTTTACGAAGAATTTCCTTTTTCTATCTATCTGATTCTGAGTTCCTCTGAAGACTTCGTTTTAAATCCGTTAAAAATGAAATGATCACTATATTATGATTTTTTCGGAAATTATTAATATTTGAGTTATTTTATTGATGAATTGAGAAGTAATTTTAAAATTATTTTTATATAAAATACAAAATATTCGATCTATCAGCCATTTTCATAAAAAAAAACCATATTATTGCATATTAATGATAAGTGTAAACTTATAAAAGCTTTTAATTAAATTTTATAATCAAATACATTAAATTCACTTTTTATCCACTTATACACCAATTTTCAATAATTATAAACAATAACTGGAAACAAATAAGATATTCTAATGAAATTATACCGTAATTCATTTATCGTTCATAATTTTAATTTCTTAATCACGAATCTTATGGAAGAAATTCAAGAATGAAGCAACTAAAGAAGATGCAAGAAGATGTGTTGTGGAAACATTTGCAATAAAAATGTCAATTACCTACTTAATTGTGGAATTTGCAGGATTTCAAAATGATGATAATGAACAATTCGTCACATTCGAGATTCGAGTTCAAAAATTGATAGAATCAAGCTTGACGTGTATAACAATTAATTAAAAATACTGTTTCTAACGGAGTGCGAAATAGAGACCTTTAAAAAGCTCTTTTGGCAAACCCAGAGATTGAAATTCAGTTCTTTGTCAAGTTCTACGAAAGTAGGAAAGTATGATAACAAGTTTCTACTGGTCAAAATATATTTGGGATACAGAGACCTACTTTTTCTCAAGTTACAAAACATAAATTTGTTGAGATGAATTTTTGAAGTAAAAGATTTTCACAGCGCACAGAACACTTGCAAAGAAACGAAAGAGGAAATCACGAACACAAACCAAGATTCGTGAACTCAAAACCAATAATAGAGAGAAATAATACCAAAGACGAGATCAACCATTACAGCTAATGAAGCATATTGATTATACATATTGGAATGAAAGATTTGGCTTGCCGAAACCAAAATACGAAAGATTTCGACCCGGACATTGTTTCTAAAGGAAGTCATTTTAAAAGTCAGTTCTCATTGAGAAAGAAATTTCTAATATGCGGAAAAAATGTCATTTTTTTAAAATAATCACCATAATAGCAAATTTAACATAACTGCTATTTTTATTTGTTCGATTTAATATTTTTAATTAATTAATTAATTAATTAATTTAACAGTTTTAACATAATAATTTTTTTTATTATTATGTATAATATTTTTAATTTATCTATTAAATATATGTTATGGTGGGGGTTTTAATATAAATATAGATTAATATACATAGTATTACTCGATGTGCATAGAGAATAATAATGACTTTATTAATATTAATAAGATTTATTTAGGATAACGCAAATTTAACAAGATTCAAAAGAACAACAAAATGGGAAAAATAAGCAGCTCATAATAGTAGATTGCTGCTAAATATTCACACGGGGGATATCTGAAAACCAAAGGAAAACTACTGTTAATAAAAGATTAATTAAATTAATTAATGATTAACCGTTAGTGCTGTTAGATATAATTTAAAAAATTTACTTAGTGTAAATGTTAGGGATGTGGACCAGCTAAATTATTAACAATTATTATATGTGACAATCATCAACAATTGACATGATTTATGTATAAAATCTGTAGTAATTTATAAACAGTATCGTAGTAATTTATATTTGAGTATAAAACATAGGAATTTATTTTGACATGTAAAACTAGTAATTAATATAAATGTATAATGTAGGAAATTTTATATTTTTATAAGTGTAACATTTTCGTCAAGACAAGTGGAACAATATGTAACGTTTTATAAATGTAACGTTGTATTTTTAGAAACATGGTTCATAATTCGACTGGGACTTTTTTGTTACAACTTAATTTTCGATACATTTTATAATTGTATCGTTTTTACCATTTTTAGTCTAATTTATTATTCATGTAAAAAACCAAAAGGCAGTTAATTAAACCAATATATTAGTAATTATATAAAATAATATTGATAATTTATAAAAATACTTGGTTTGGGCATATAGGGAAAAAGGAAAAGAATATAAAATAAATATTATTAATAATAATATCATATAATAAAATCATAAATATTAAACATTAAAGGGAAATCCTCGGGGAAAAAAATTATATTGTAACGAAATAAATCATTAAAGTGTGTAGAATAAAATTCATATGAATAGAGGTTCAAAACATCAGAACTTGCCCATTTTAAGAAGATTTACGAAGCCCATTATTTATTTGAAATCACTAGCTCGTAGTGCGTTAAACCTATTTTACGAAGACATCGTTAGAAGCTTGCTCGTCAACAGTATATGTCATTTGCCATTACAAAGTATAGTAAGTTCGATTGTTCTGTAAACAACTGATTTATATCTATAGTATTTTATCGTTTATCATCCGACTATAGAGCTGTGTTCAAAAAACACTCTGAAGAAAGAAAACCTGGCTTTACTCCTACAGTTGGATGTATCTTTTGGTAGAGAAATACTAAGTTATTCTTGAACCAATTTTTATTAGTTGTATAGTGTAGTTTTAAATTGTGTTTGTTGTCATATATTTAATAAACGTTTAGTGTAACAAAAGATGAGTTTTTGATCGAGAATTGTCAAAATACATGAGTGTAAAATATTGAGACTGATAAAATTAGAAACCCCTTTGGATCATTGTTCCAAATCAATTCTATCGTCATATAGTTTTGATTGTGAGGTGATTGTACCTTGGACTTGATTAGAACTCATTTGAGACTGATTAAGGTGACGGTGATCCACAATAATCAATAACAATAAATTTTAAGACTGATTAAAACAAAAATTCCAACAAGCCCGAAACACATCATAAAAATCTGTTTCATTAGTAGTTAGAATCTGTCTCGAAATAATTTTCACTAGAATCTTTCGCTGCAATTCCGAACACAAAATTTTAGTAGATGAATATAGTGAACTTGTATACTATTTTTCTACTGATGTTATCGCTAATAATGTCTCCATTTATTTGCAATTTTTTAATTATGTATTTTTATGTCTGGTAACCATTTTTATTTGTTAATAAATTATATAACTGTTACGTTCGGGCCTTATTGATTTTTTTTGCTTTACTAAGCTTAATCCTATTTGATACCACTACTGTCTTAATCAGTCTCTAAGAGTTCTTGATTAAGGCCACAGGTGTAATTTACCTTTTATTGATGTTCTTTTACCTCGCACAGACTTATTGTGTGATGACAATAGGTGTAGCAGTAGCGATAAATTTTACTTATACTAATTATCAGTCTCAAACTACAAATCCCTTTTTAAACTGTTAACTATGCTGATCACCACAATTACAAATAATGACCTATGATTGCTATATAAATTAGAACTAAAATTTGTTGTTACAAATATTTATTAATAATGACACCAATACATGAAAACCTGTTTAAACAATAATAAAATAAAATTACAGATGAGTTTAGAACTACAATATACATCAAATTACACTAACAAGAAAACCCTACAATTTCCAGAATAAAGACGGTTAATAAACTGCAGGCTCTTGCAGCAAAACTGGTTACCATCAAGATCTTTGAGCAACAAACTCTGTGAGGATATCAAATTGAATTTATATTGAATTTAAATTTATATTAAATTTAGTTGATATTAAATTTAGTTGATATTTAATTCGGTTGATATTAAATTTAATTCGATATTGAATTTAAATTGATATTAAATATTATTTATTTTGTTTAAATAATTGTATTTAAATAGAATTGAATGTCGAGTCTTTTCATTTCTTTTTCGATGCGTTTTTTATAAAATAGTAACGGCTTAAAAACTCTATAATATGAGATAAAAGATACAGTATATAATATAGATCAGTATTTTACAGGCACGGTCTTACTTTGGTTCTTCCAGCAAGTGCCGGGCATATACAGGAAAATTGATCTTCAGTGTCAGATGATATTCTTGAGTGCGTCGAATGATGTGACCTTTTCAATTGATTTAACGTCAAACTTATATAGGCAGTGAATCACTCGCAGATATTGTCTGCGATTAAATTACTTGCCAGTGAATTTATTCACTGGTGAGAGAAATTCTTTCTGAATAAATTTAATCGAGTGATATATTTTATTCTGCTATAGAATTTACATGCGCAAAAACAGATGATAATTTATTTATCGCTGTTAGTGCGGGATATCTCATTACGTGTTAATATTTTATAAATTAATTTATTATTTTAGGGAATATCAATGGATTTGATATTGGTTATTTTTATTGGTATTATTATTTTACATATATATGAATAATAATTGCTATGAATATCAATATTTCAGAGTAGCTGTTGCTCAAAAATCCCAAACATTGCCAAAATATAAAAATACATACTGATTAAAAATAAAAATTGTTACAATAAAAATTAATACAACGTATTGAATTGAAGGTCACACCCAACCCAAACTCTTCAATACAATTGCAAACATATCTAAATATTTAACATAATTACTATTTTTATTAATTAGATTTAACATTATTTAATTATTTGCTTACCAATTTTTTAAATTTTTTATCGGATTTTGTTGGTGTCGGTAGATAGTCAAACTCTGGTTATCTATGATATTAAAGCAAAAGATTTAGCAATTAAAAAATAGGAAAATAACCTAGAAGATAGTGAGAACATTAATTATGTAAAATTATACGATGAAGACCCGAGAGCTTCTCTCAAAGATGTAGATAAACTTTTTGATTTATTAAATTAATTAAATTACAATGAACATAATCATTGAAAATACCAACAATAAGATCTATATTACAATTATTGATTAATCCCAATCACTAGATTAATTTCAAACAACTAAGAAAAAAAAATTAATTAATAAGAACTATAAATAAGCACTTTTTATTTAAATTAGATTTTTATCTCATCGAGACAACGATAATTTTATTTATAATTGCGATCTCCTTCAATAAAATAACGTTGTAGAAATTTACTTAAGATTACTGAGCCTTATCTCAAAATTTGATTTGAAGAGTTGAAATCTTAGTTTTTTTGTGAATTTATTATTAACGAAAAGCAAGATATTCTTACCTTTGGACCATATAATTTTATTTAATTATATGATTTTTCTATTATATGATATTAT
>JBBMOY011146994.1:0-10305 GCA_037951405.1 Platydemus manokwari
TCATTTGATGTAAAAAATATCGTAGATTCCAAATCTTTTATCAAAATTGAAATTGGATGAATATTCGCAAAGATATTCGAGTTTGAAATAATTAATTAAAAATGATTACTTATAATAATTTGTGATAATTACTTTTTAAAATATAAGTAGTATATATAAATAAATAAAAAGTGAAAAAAATTTTATTTTAAAATTTTATTTTATTATATCAGTTTTATGTAGAATTTTTTAAATTTAATTTTATATTTCCTTTAAATACTTTTTATGTTTTTGTCTATTTACAATTCAATTTATAGTTTTGTGATATAGGGTTGGATTTTAAGATCTATATAATTTTATTTTGACTTAATGTCTAATATTTTTTCTGACTAAAACCGTGTGTCCTACTTTACGGGTATATCGGACTCCACAATACTGTCATGTATAGCCACAGTTATGAAGATTTTCTATTGTAATTTTATTTAAATTTCCACTGAATTCTTAAATGTTAAATCATTACAATAACGTGTCCTGTTTCGGTCTTGTATACCTATCTTTTCTTTTAATACCTGCAAAACTACTTATTCTTTCTTCACTCTCTTTCATTACATCAACATCATTAATAGTTGCTTGAACAAGAACAAAATCTATCGACAGCAATAATTGTAAAAATCAAAACCAAAAAGAATATTGTCAATTCAAACTTTAAATAAACAATGTAGTTTAATGAAATTTTATTAAATCCCAGAATAATTGAAAACTTCTAATTTCAAACTATGAAAAAAAATTTATAATGAAGCAAGAATTTGCAGTGAAGCTTCGCATTATTTTTACTCAGCCACTTATCCTCGAAAAATATCCAAAATCCATTCTGGACGTTTGCATGACACACTTATTTTTAAACAGGATTAGGTAGTTTGCTTTTGTCTTAGAATACTTAGATAATTTTTATATAAGTTGTACTCTTCAAATATAATTTTAGAAATTCTCTTTATTCTGAGAATGACAATATTTTTGATTTGGCTTATTTTGAAAATGTCTGTTTTCAACTCAGCAATATACCATGAGCAATTGCAGGCTTTTCACCACAATAATTTATTTTGCTTGTGAGTAGTTGATTATCTGTCATTGCGGAGCAGAGATATTTAAATTTAATGCTCGAAATCTAACATCCATAGATAATTTAAAAATAAATAAATCAGAACTATTTCAATATTATTTTTTGCTACAAATAATTTTATATCCAGAAAAATAATTATTATCATTGATCATTTTAAAGATCTTCATTGAGACGAATCTCTGTAATCTTTTCGGGTGCTTGCTCGTATGTGACTTGTTTCAAATTTAGTCACCATAAGAGCTACTGAATGGTATGGATGATTAAGATTGAAATATTTCTAACTCGGTTATTTGTAGGTTATTAAAGATGTTTTTCCTAGTCTGTTCGATTTATTAAGTCAATTTATCCTAATAATTTAATGCCCACCGTTAAGATATATTGAAACAAAAATTATTATATTAAATACTGACAATAGAGTCTGGTACAAATCAAATCATAATTAATTCTCACAATAAATTAAATGTTGAAGCTCTATAAATTAAAAAAAACATTAAACGAATTTTTTTTCAGAATCGATTAACTTCTTCATCAAGTTTATTAAAGTTTTCGTAATCACGTGTAAAATAAAAAACTATGTTTCAGTTGTGATTTTATGATTCATTCACAGCCTTCTTTGATCTTAATCGAATATCTGTATATATATGAAATTCATCTATTACTAAATCAAATGATTCCGTGATGGTTTTTTTCTAATACAATTGATTGACAATCGAATCTTAAAAATGGAATTGAATATCGACATGTGTCAGGTTTTGATCGATCATATCGGGTGAATCCTCATAGAATACCAGTACAATTAAAATATTGGTGGTAATGATAGATGTCTCCATGATAAATGAAAGGCTCATTAAAATTAATAATGAGAATTATTAATTTAATTCTAAAGAACAATAATTTTTTATAATATTTATGATTTTGTAGGATAGTAACCAAATACGAAGGTTTGGATTTTGTTAATTTGTAATGGGTAATTGTGATAAATAATCAAGTAATAGAGTTAAACATGGAATTATTAGAAAAACTTGTGTGAATTTTTAAAGAAAACCTCAACGAACAAAGCTGGACTTCTTTTAAAGATTTAGTTTGTAATTAGTTCAGATGTAATTTGTTGATTATCAAAAAATAATATTAAAATGTAAAAAAATTGTCTAAGCCTATCAAACATTTCCAGTAATTTCAGCCTCCAAAACTATTCATTTGCCTCTTTATAAAGTTTGTGTCTCTGAATTTTATTCGCTTCTTTTTTTTTACCGATTCCCTTTAAATACCTAATAATTTCAGTTGTATCAAAACCTTCTCGATATCAATTTATTTTGATCTATTCTAATTAAATAATAATATTATAATAATCAATGGCAAAAAAAGTTGGTAAATAAATAATCAAGGAATGATGCAATGCATTAAATAAAAAGTAATAATTTAAATGATCAATATAAAATAGTGTTGAGCAAAGATGATATCTCACAAAAGAAAAACAATTTTGTACTTTGGAACCCTTGTTTCGGCACTTTAAGCATACGTATATCTGCATAACTATACAAGCGTAGCAATCTACCAATCAGAGCGAACTTAAATGGAAGATTCTAATTCGAAAAATGGTCATAACTACACAGTAACACATATGTAGGGGCTGACCAATCCCGATCACAGAAAATCAATAAATTCAATTTAAACTTGAGAAATAAAAGATCAAATCAAAACGTGTTTCAAAAATTACACACAAATCTTAAATATAATTACTGGTGTAAACTGCCAGTCGGGAGTCGAGAAATATGATATTTTGTATTTGATTTATGGAGAATTACATTACATTCTCTGCACAAATTGTTTTCGATAAAATTCCTTGTCTTAAATTAATATACAATGTTTTCAAAAAAAAATTAATCGATTTATTCCAAACATGACTTTCAATGAAAGTAGTTGCTTGAATATATATTTAACTTCCTCTTCTATTGATCGCAGTTATCAACTTGCAAAATTTATGTGTGTAGTGAACAAATGTATTGATATTTACATTGTCCTTCTCGAAAATTGCGTGGGTGGTATCTTTCGATTTCTTAGTTTCCATGATAATTAAACCTTAATTCCTGCATTTATTTTTTTATTCTTGTACATTAATTAATATTCTATCATTGACAATTAATTGATTTTCTTACATTATTTTATTTCATCATCTTTAGTTGTCCAAACCAATTCTTTTAATTTAAATACTAAAGTTGTCAAAAAAAGAATTAAATCAAGTCGAACCAAAATAATTTGAACTAGACGTTTTTCGAATTAAATTTAAAATCAAAATAAATCATTTCAATCAAAACAAATAATTTGAATTAGAAGTTCTTGAATTACTCAAGTTGAATTAAAAGTTAACACTATCAAAGTGAGTTAAATCGAAAGTGAAATAATAATGATTTGGCTGAACTTGGCTTGATTGGAAACTGGGTGGTGGTTTGGATACTGAATTTGGTTTAATATGACTTTCAAAGTTGAGAATCGGCTTTTAATTTTGACAAGCAGTAATTGATGCAAAAATTGGCCGGAATTTATTTTTCACTTAGTAATTAGTAAATTGATAGCGGTTAATTTTACATCTGTGGAATTGATTTTTGTTATTTTATTTGGGTTTATTTTGCACTTATGAGATGAATTTTTATTGTTATGTTTGAGCTGAGTTGAGTATCAGCAAAATTAGTAAAAAATCAGATTTAACCATATATTATTCATCATGTTGCCTGTAATTCTTAGGCATAGATTTAATGATTTAGTTTAAACAAAGTCATTTTAGCAACGAAATAAATTACCATAACCATATATTAAAAAATCGATACATTATTTTTCAGCTCAAAAATAAAATAGAATATAATAAGAGCCCATATCATAAATTTCACACTTAATCTTATTTAATCATTCGCACTTTGTTAGCAATTAGTCGATTGAATTCATTCTATTATTTTAAATTATTAACGCATATTAAGGTGGTTGCTACATGCCTATCTCATTTCGAATTATCCAGCGTCACAGTCTTAATTGTAAATTATTAATAGCAGCTACCTCTTTAAATTTGGAGATTCAGTAGAAGCATTTGTTTCGACGGTTTACATAAATTATTTATTAAATAAAGCAGATTACACATTTTTAAAACAAATTAAAATCTTTTCCAACGTGCTTTAACTATCAATTTTAATCAGGCGTATAAATAAAAATTTTCAAATTATTTAAAAATTACTTAATATTGAATTTTAAATAATTTAATAAAATTTCTAAGTATTTTTTTCATTGTAAAATTATTATTGAAATAATTATTAAGATTATTATTGAAATAAATATTAAAATAATTATTAAAATTGTTAATAAAATTATTACATTTGTTAATTGCATGGGATCTGTACGCGATTTCTTTCACATTTCTTTAATCATCTTTCTGTGACAAAAATGCTTCCATTGTGTCAAAGCTAGCATCGTTGATAGAATAATTTCTTTCTTAAAATGAGTGAATATCAAAATTGACTATACTGTCAAAGATTTTTTCATTTCTTGAAATGTCGCATCACACGCTTCATTCCACATGGGTTTATTGTTATTCTTCCCACGTAATTTTTCTAAAGGTCTGGATTTTTTCGAATAATCCTTCATGAATCTCTAATAGTAACCACAAATTCCTAAGAAGCTTCTTAAATTTTTTATGCATTTTGATCTTTTTAACCTTGCTTCAAACTTATTTGGGTCAGTTTTGATAACTTCTTCATTTATTATGTGACCGAAACAAATTATTTCCTTTCTTAATAGGCTACATTTTTCTAGATTTATCTTTAATCCAGCCTTTTCTATTCTTTGTATTACTTTTTCTAAGGTTTTACAGTGTTCTTCTAAAGTTTTGGAAAAATATTAGTATGTCGTCTGGGTAAACCATTGCACCTTTATTTATACATGTCAATGCCTTTATCATTAGTTCTTGAAAATTACCAGGTGCAGCTGCTATCTCAAATGGAATCATTGTGTAACAATATTGATCATTGCTGTTGAAAATGCTGTTTTTTCTTGAGATTCTTCTTCTAACTCTACTTGGTAGTATGCATTGCCTAAGTCAATAGTTGTAAAGTACTTAGAACCATGTAATGTATCTAGAAACTCTTCTACATTTGGCATTGAAAACACCAATCTTTCTAGCATCAAATTTAAATGTTTGCAATCAAGGTATAATCTAATATATTTTATTTCTGTCTTTCAAATACAAAACAAGCGGGAGATTCCAAAATGAGTAACACTTTCTTATGAAGTTATTTTGCAACAAATTCAGGATTACTTCATCTATATTTTCCTCAAATTTAACCAATTTTTTGCGTGGTTTGATATTTATTGGATTGCCATTCGTTAGAATTTTGTGTTTCACTAATTTTTGTACAGCCATAAAGAACTCAGCTAAGATTTTCAACATTTATTTAATTATTGGTCAATTATCCACAAAATGGTAATAAAGTTTTCATTCTTAGTAATGTTGTTGGGGATTGGGCCTAGGAACGTTAAAAAAATTAACAATTAACAGTTTCATGTGAATAATACTTTTTATCTTTATGTTTTATCTTTTTTAATGAAAGAAAAAGTGTTTTTAAGTGTATAATAGTATTAATTATAGCTGTACAATTTTAGGATTAATTAATAGTGTAACTAAATTTGTATCAATTTTTATGGATTCGGCTCGATGATTAATTTTGATAAATTGAAATGTATCGATGTATTTTAGGAAACATTCGTTAAATGTGAAGTCACTGTAATAATTCATTTTGGATACTTTTGACATGACGTCAAAATGTATCCATTTTTATAAATTCCAGATAGAGTGATTAATAGAATATGATAATTATTATATATTTTTAAAATATTGTTAATTTATAAAAAGAAATGATTTGAAATGGCAATGAAATGGAATCAATTTTAAAATATAATAATAAGATTAGAAAAAATAATATTTTAGAAAAGAACTTAAAATATTATGGATAAATGAAATTAATAATATTTGTGTTAATAAAAATTGTATAGTTAAGAGAAATAATAAATTAAAATTCGGGAAATCCATGGGGAATTAAAATATCATGTAGCGATTTTAACCATTTAGGCATAACGAATAAAAACAGTATAAATGGTAGTTCGGAACACCAGAAGGGGCTTTCATTTTGAGAAACCACTAGTTTGTACTACAGTGCGTTTGAGAAGCAACTATTAAGCCAAATCTCTCGAAGATTGATAGAAGAATTTCTCGACGACAGAACATACTCCATATTGCCATTTCAAGTAGTGAGTTCGATTTTTGTATAAAAAACTGATAGTAGTACGTATATAGTACGTTTCATTTATTATATTATTATAGAGCTTTGCTCAAAACTATCTTTGGTAATCGGTTTTACTCCAAGAGAAGGACGTAATAATCGCTCTCATCTGGAATTGAAGGTTTTAGCAGTTATCCAACGTTTTATTCAGTGTATACAAGTATCGCAAACAGTAATTTTTGTTCATCGTGTAATAAATGTTTATTTAGAGGCATTGGTAATTTATAAAGTAATTTTGAGACTGATATGATTAAAATACACTCCTTTTGATCATTGTTGCCAATCATTTCTATCTTCATATAGATTTGATTGCGAGATGAATAAAGAACATAATATAAGGTTAAGGTCGACCCTGGGCTTGATTAGAAATCGCCAGAGACTGATCAAGACAACAGTGATCCGTGAGCAAAATCATAATAACACTTATCTGAGACTGATTTAAACAAAAAATTCAAATAACAAGCCCAAAACCCAGTAATGTTACAGAACCAGATCAACTATAGCTCAACACCCCTCATTGTGTTCAGTGGGATCATCTTCTCAATCCATAATTTCAGCCTAACTATCCCAGTGTGTACAAAAATAATAAAATATATTAATGCGTAAAAATTATACTTTATAATGATGAATAAAAATATTATATTCTTGAAAATACTGGATGAAATAATAATAAATTTTATAAATATGAATTATGAATGTGGGCTAAAATTAATTAATTATTACTCGGGAATGTTTGTAGTTGAAATCGAAATTTTAAAATGTGGGCGAAAAATAAATTAAAATTATTTATGTAGGCAGAATTGTAAAATAATTTTAAAATTCAATCGGAAAAAGGAAAATAATAAATTTCTGAGATAACAAGTGGTAACATTTTAGCAACTAACTTAATAGAACAATAAATCCGTATTGTTAATTTTAACATTTGACCATTCAGAAATAGTCTAATCCACGGGTCTCCAAAGCACGGCCCGCCAAGCTTACTATGAAACACACGAACATTATGACAAAATTAAGTGATACATATATTTATGATAATCACGGTATTTTTAATGATGTTTCATCGCGTTTTTAGATATGTTCCAGAGCGCCTAGAGTTACGAAAATTACACAGATTATTCCATTTTCCGTTATCTTTCTAACAAAAAAGAAACGGCATCGAAATACTACAATTAGTTTTCAAGATATATGATAAAATGTAATCACATTTTTTTAAATAAATTGAAGTTTACCAAATCTTGCTACAGGTCACGGTTGTCTGATGAATATTTATTAATGATTTCAACTACTCATTTTGAACCACAATTTGATAGAATTATGGCTGAAATGCTGAAATGCAACAGTTTCATACTTCTAAAATGTAATTAAACACATAATTTCTCTATGACATTGAAAACATTTATTATCCGATGTAAGATGTTAAAACTTTTTGAAAATAACAGGATAATTAATAAAATATATTTTGGCTAATTTGATATTTTTGTAAACCTATCATAGTTTTGGCCCTCCAAATTTTAAAAAATCACCAATGTGGCCCTTTGCTGAAAATGTTTGGAGACCCCTGTTCTAATCGATCAAATTTGGTAAAGTAATGAATGATATCATTTCTTTGATCAATACAATCAGTAAAACGTGGTTAATTTTCATAAAAATTTATTGCTTCAAAAGTCACACGTGATTTTTCGAATATTTAAACAAATCGAATATTTGTCTAACTCCATAGAAATAAATTACTAATAACTGATGGGGGTGATATGATTGTTCGACTGTATCGATTACTGACATTTCTTCTTAAATGAGATTCAATAACCATTCTCTAAAAATTAGACAAATCCATCAGTGCTGTATTGATTTTGATAAGGCAAATCCTAAACGTCATTCCTATCGCCAACACCTTCGGTGATGGTTTAAAGACACATATATCAAATCTTATTAATAATTTACTGGAATCCAATTCTCACAACAAATTGGCTCAGATTTTATTTATCTCATCAGAAATGAATCATTTCGTTGCAATGTTTTACATTGGCAATTTATGTCGGAAATGGTAATTTTCTCTCTATATAGAACAATATCTCATTTCCTTGCCATCAGTCACGTCATAAAATATCGACAAACTAATCACGCTTTTTGAAGGAAATTTCGAAACGAATTTTTTGGATTATCATGACTCTTATGAATTCTTCAGTGTTTTCCAATCATCAATCTTGTTGACTTTTCCAACGAGTTTGTTTGTTGTCTTGAATTAGGCAAACAATGTAGGGCGATACTTAATCTGTCTATTGTTCATTCCGCTCATTCTTAGATCGATTAATTTTCGAGTTCGACTCAACTATAACCCGATTTGTTTTCTCCATCGATTTTATTGGACCTTTGGATTTGATATCTGAAAAACAGGCGTCAACACTGATATTGAATAGATTGGGGGAGATGAAATGAAATTTAAAACAGAAAACAATTACAGTAACCTCCTTTCAAAAAACTTCAAATTATTTCAACTTTCAACATGTTATTAAAAATTTATCCCAGCTTCTTCTAGCTATCAATGAATGAATTATTGATTCAATGTTCATACATCAATAAGAATGAAACAATTGGGGTAGATGGGGGGGGGTTTCAATTGAATATAGAAAAGGGGAAAAGAGATTACAATCAGTTTATTTGATAGAAGATAATATCAATAGTGAATGACAGTTGAAAATCAATACTTTTACGATAAATTAAAACAAAATAAATAGATTGTTTGTAGAACATTTTCTGTCGAGAATTAATGATTCAAATGATTATGATAAAATTAATATCTTTTAAAAGTACAGTTCGTACATATATATTTTCGATTAAAAGAAAGACTTGAGATTTGTATTTTTGGAGAATCCAATATTACTGAAGAATCTACGTGTCACGTGTGAGAACTAATAGAATTTGGCAAAATTGATGAAGTATAGCATAAATCTACAGAGCTAGTAACAGCTACCAAGGAACATTGAATTATTATCCTTATTTATTAGCTATATTTTCCATCTCATGTATTTCGAAATATTCTCAACTATTTATCAATCGTTACTTTTTCATCTATGAAACATTTATTCTAAAAGCCGTTAATTAAGAGGTTCAAATCAAAAAATCGGAGAAAATCAATAATAATATATTCATTGAGATGACATTTACCGAAAATTCAAGTGTAATACATGATCACATACTTTATTTTTAGTGGATTTTAATAAATTTGGTTGTTAAATTCTATTTTCAATTCATTTCGATATGCCAAGGTCTGCTTTATGGGAAAACATTATTTTCAAGCATTTTACATGAAAAATGGTCGATTTGAATCTATACCATGTTTGTGACACAAATGAATATTATCTCCTATATCTCTGATATTGATTTCTGATTCGCTATTTTTATAAAATATTTTGAAGAGATTGAAAAAGCTGAAATCATCAACAAACTGTTGATATCGCCACTATAAGAAGATTAAAAATAAAAATGATAAAAAATTTAATTCAAGTGAATCAATCACTTGTCTCTAAAAATAAACAATTGAGGCAGGCTTTTAAAATTGGTTTTCTTGAAATGACACGGTTAATATTGATCCTCTCTTTTCCCATTTGACAGTATTTATTTTGGGTCGTCACAACTTGTGGTCAATTCTGGCCTCTTTGTAAATCTTATCGAACTTAGCATTTGACGAATTGATTTTTACTAATATTGGTTTAGTACAGTCTTATTTATATCATAAATCGGTTGATATATTTTAGGGTTAAAATGTTTAAATCAGACCGAACCAGATAGCCAACCAAGTTTTATGTCAGTTGATACCAATTTTACAACATTAATATTACAACACAAAGCAGCACATATGAAGACCGAAACAAATTATTCAGAGCA